>JXCR01129671.1:55530-70698 GCA_002079205.1 Phalaenopsis hybrid cultivar
TCTTATCCGGGTCGATCTCGATTCCCCGAAGACGGACAACGAATCCTAGAAATTTCCCAGAGGTTACACCAAAGACGCACTTTAAGGGATTCATTTTAAGGTTATATCGTCGTAACCATTCAAAAACAATCCTCAAATTGTACAAATAGTCTATTTTTCTTTTACTTTTGATGACCAGATCATCCATGTAGCATTCTACTTGATTGTGAATGAGGTCGTCAGAAATCTTCGTCATTGCACGCTGATATGTTGCTCCGGCGTTCTTTAGGCCGAACGACATCACTGTGTAGCAGAAGATTCCAATCGGTGTTCTGAACGCTGTAAGCGTTGCATCCTCGAGAGCCATCTTAATTTGGTTATATCCCGATGATCCATCCATGAAGGAGAAAATCTCATGTGTTGAAGTGATGTCCACCATCATCTCCGGTATAAGTAGTAGAAACTCGTCTTTTGGACATGCTTTATTCAAATCTCTGAAATCAACAAAAACGCGGATTTGTCCATTTTTTTTTAACAGGTACAATATTGGCTAACCACGCGGGGTACTGCTCCTCTTTAACAAAGTTGGCATCTATTAATTTCTTTACCTCGGCGATGACTTGTTGTTCCATTTCAAGGCACATTCTCCTTGGAGCTTGTTTTACTGGGGTTACATTCTTGTCCACCCTAAGTTTATGGACTGCAACCTCTGCGAAGCCTTGACATTTTATCGTTGCTCCATGCGAAGCAATCTTTGAATTTTGCTAATAGTTTGACCAATTATGTAGATTCTTCGCCAACAAGTAGAGAACTTATAAATATAGGTCGAGGTCGTTCTTCAGTCCTGAGGTTAATCTCTTTCAATTCATCGACTGTGGATTTAATTTCTTCCTCAGATTCTGGTGGAGCATCTTCTATTGGTTGATTGGTAGAGTCATCCTCTATATCGAGACAATCCTCTCCTGACTCGCTAGTAACAACCATGCAAAATTCAGAATCATCGACTGGTCCAATTGTACCAAATCCGAGACCTCTTTTGAATTAAGAGTTTGTCTTTTAGTATTCCACATTTTTTCAAAAAGTTAAAATTTATCTTTTGACATTTGTTTTGGTAAATTTCCATGTTGAATTAACTTTTGAACACAAGGCGAGAAGTAACCAAAAGGTAATTCCATTAATTCATTGTCCAGGTTGAATTAACTTTTGAACACAATGCGAGAAGTAACCAAAAGGCAATTCCATTAATTCATTAGACCTGTTGAATTAACTTTTGAACACAAGGCGAGAACTAACCAAAAGGCAATTCCATTAATTCATTAGAATCACCATCCAAAAATTAACTTCTGAACACAAGGTGAGAAGTAACCAAAAGGCAATTTCATTAATTCATTAGAATCAACATCCAAATTTACATGTTTTGTTCCATTAATTCATTAGAATCAACATCCAAATTTACATGTTTTTTAAGCTCAGTAGAGGTAGGCATTTCCATTAATTCATTAGAATCAACATCCAAATTTACATATTTTTCAAGCTCAGTAGAGGTAGAAGCACTGTAAAATTTGATCAGCTTTGAACTAACACTATGGACTTCCCTGACCTCTAAACTCTCGACCTTTTGAGGGAGAATCAGAGTGAGGGTCATAGAACTACGGACTTCCTTGACCTCTAAAATCTCAACCTTTTGAGGGAGAATCAGAGTGAGGGTCATAATATCCACATAGTGGTTTAACCGATCCTACATTGTTTCATATTCATTCCTCTCTTTATCTTCTAGGGATATCTTGTACTGAGGCTTCTTCTGCTTTGTCATCATTACTTCATCTTCAGAACTGTCTTCATCACTAATGTTGATAGTTGGCCTAGTCCGTTCAACAATTAAATTGATCTTTCCTCATCCGCGTCCTCGACCTTGACCTCGGGTGCGTGAACTAGAAGAACCTCCACCAACTCGTTGTAAGGGAGTGGTAGAACGTTGTTGAAGTGGAGTTGTCTGGCCTCCTTTTTTGATCCTTCTGAATCTTTATCTTTGTTTGTAAAAATTTCGCGCGAGAAGGCAGTCTTCTTTGGAGGCACGTAGTAGGCAGCATCTTCATGGATACCAACTTCATGTACTGAAAANAAGCATTTGTCTATAGTGTACCCAAGCAACCGATGGTATGGGCAATAATTTGGTTCATTCTTCTTATCCAACTCTTCAGGTTTCTTTGGATCAGGTAGTTTGAATTCTGGTTTATTCATCAAGCTTTTGAATATTTTAGGTACAGCTTCATCTTTGAAGAAGTAAACAACTTTTTGTCGCTCTAACAGGGATATTCTTTTACCCGTTGTTCGAGGTGATCCCTCCTGAGACGGCCGTTAGTTGGATTGACTACTCTACTTCTGAGAATACTGTGATGAAGATTGACGATGATCTTCTGCATATATCTTTATCGGCTGCTTTCCTTTGTCAATAGTTGCGACTACCCCTGATTTCTTTTCAAACACTCTGGTCACAGTAGCCTTTTCATGTTGCTCCATATGCTTCATTTCTTCTTGAAGACTGCTGGCTTTACTGAGTAGCTTCTCGAAGGATTTGATGGTTGAGTCCCTTAAGCATGAGAGCTATTGGCCCATAAATGCTTTTGAGTAGAATCTCAATTGCTTGATGTTCCTGTAGCTGAGGTTCACATTTCATGCTTCTCCACCTCAAAATATAGTCTGTCAAGGTTTCACTAGGCTTCTGCTTCTCCATCATGAGTTCTCCAATAGACACATGATGCTGTGTCCCAACAAATCTTTTCAAAAATAACTGTTCAAACTCAGAAAATGTTTTAACTGACCCGTTGGTCAAGTCAGCGTACCAGTCAAAAGCAATCCCTGACAAGCTGCTGATGAACTGCTGGCAGAGTAGAGCTTCGATATTCCTTGTGTTGCCATAATTGGCTTGAAAATGTGATATGTGCTGTCTGGGATTTCCAATCTCATCGAATATCTTGAAGTTTGGGCTCACAAAACCCTTGGAGAAAGGGCAGCATCAAACTCCTCCAGGTAAGGTCTACCCTTTAAAATTGATGCACCGCCCTTGGACTGAGCTAAGGCCTCCCGCACTTGTTCGACCATTTGCTTGAACTCTTTTTCTGGCATGGCACCTGATGGAGAATCCTTCTTTGGTTGTTCTTCTTTGTCGGTCAAAGTAGCCTCCCTTCTTTTATCTGTGATGTGTATGATTTCTGGCTGATTAATCATTGGAGAAGCCAGTCTTGGTGCTTGTGATTTCCTCTGAATGGTGGCCATGGAGGCCATAGCTGCAGTCATCTCTTCTATTCTTTTCTCCAATAGAACAACTTGCTCATCCCTGAGGAAGATAGCCTTACGCAGCTCCTCTACGGTGTTCTCTTCAGTGTGAGGTTGAGCCTCGCGCGCAAATGTGGTAGCTCTGGTTTCGATCACATGGACATCCATGAAATCTTCCTCCAAGTAATCACTAATCGCTGTCACTATTGACGGGAACTCCGAGTTCTCGAGCTAATTGAGAAATCAAGATCCTGAGTTTCTCAACTTTTCCTCAATTATCGATTCCTTGATTGCTTTAAGATCTGGAGGACCTTGATGGAAATCCTAACTTGTTCCTCCAACGCGTTGGCTATTATCGCAATGATGTCAGATATCTCAGGCCCTGGTTTTACTTCCTATTTTGCAGGCTCACTGAACTGTATCGGTGCTCAGACCTTGGGTACCCATACCATCTTCTTCTTCGAGGATGATGCCTCAGGACGGGACGTCTTAGTAGAGACATCAGTATGTCGAGGGAAGGTATGCTCCCCATGGTGTATCTGACTACAGTGTCAGGTAATCGCCTTGTCTTTCTTTCCATGATTGCAAGAATGATTCGTAAACTTCTCGGACCCAGTCTTGACTTAATCGGTCGGCGACCTACGGTCCTGGTGGTGGTATGATCGGTGGTGACTATAGCAGTATCAACTCAGTTTCCCAAACGGAGCCAAATGGGAACACGGGTAGGTGACTTTATAGTCAACCTATGAGATTTTCTAGTGGACTTAATATCCTTCAAATTTTAATTTTTCGTATGAGGGGAAATTGCATGTCCCACTCGTTTAAGTAATTCATTAACCGAACATCCTTCTTTAGTAGCAAGCCTTCTGAAGACTGCACTAACTCGGGTGATGGGGATGAATTTCTTTCCCTCCTCACCATGTCCATGAGGTGATAGTAATGCAGCAGCAATCTTCCGGATACTCTCATATCCATCAGTATCTGTCAGAGGATGGGATCTACTTCACAGCAATCTTCCGGATACTCTCATATCCATCAGTATCCGTCAGAGGATGGAATCTACTCCCTCGTCTGGGGATGAATTTCTTTCCCTCCTCACCATGTCCATGAAGTGATGGTAATGCGACAGCAATCTAGCAAGCCTTCTGAAGACTGCACTAACTCGGGTGATGGGGCTGAACTTCTTTCCCTTCTCACCATGTCCATGAGGTGATGGTAATGCAGCAGCAATCTTTCAAATACTCTAATATCCATCAGTATCTGTCAGAGGATGGAATCTACTCCCTTGTAGGAGTGGACAAACTTCCGGTAGTACCTCTTCAACTTGATGAGGCTCCCCCTCAACAGGTGTGTTCTCAGGAGTCTGGGCTTTGATGGCCCTTTGAATTCTCCTATTGCGGTTCCTCCTTTGAGTATGAGTCAGTGGTACAATCCTTGAGCTTGACCCAAAACATGGGTGGCGGAACAGTTAATCCTTCGGTTGAATCTTTAACAACCATCAATTCTTTTCTCTTAGCAGTAGCAGGGATAGTAGGCTTGATGACGGCAGCTTTAGCCTTCTTGCAGGTGGGGAAGTCCTGAAAACAGTTCAAACTGAACACTACAGACAGCTCTTGAACTTCCGGAGCAGCGATCTTCATTATCACGAATGGGGCTTTCCCAAGGATAACCTAGAGGTCTTCAAATCTAGCTCCAAACTTGATGGTGGGAGCGACGTTACGGTCGCTGCAGTCCATTAGCAGGTTGAAGAAAAAGGTAAGTGTTGGGTAGGCCATCGCAACAGGCTTTAAAACAGAAAGTTTTAGGGTTAGCTATATGGCCAAAAACCTCATAATCTTTAGTGTAAGCACTAAAAAAATAGAGATTGATCTGTAGACCGGGCGGGTCTTAATTTACAGGTAATTTTAACATCTTTGTTCAAAAAGGAGTAAAATTTAATATAAAAAATTTCAAAGTGCGTGTGGCACAACACAATTTGGTTTAATTCATGAAGTAGCAAAGCAAATTTGGGAGGGAGATGTGAAAAATTTTTAGGGCCCAGTGCGGGACCCAATTCATGGCAGAAAATGCCCAGGTGGAATTAATCCACCAACACACCTATTGGGGGTCCGTCCCTACGTGAAAATTTAAAGAGTCCTTAATGGCTTTCCGAACCCCTCTGTTTAAAGATGGTTGAATAGCTAGTCCTGAAGTCCAAGGAGTTAGCTATACTTTCCCAAGATAGAAATTGGTAAAGTATGCCAACGGAAGAAAGGTAATTTGGTCCAAGAGGGACATGGACATATTACCGATGTGTGAAGATAATATTTTTCAAGTTGTTTGAAGAGAAGAGCTTGTCCCTAGCGGAGTCGCCAGAAGTTATTTCGGGATCAAAATCCCATCGCCCGCTTCAGGACGTTGAATTATGAAATCAAACTGACCCCATATTTTTCATAGTTTAAAATGAAAGAGCAATGTACCTCAAATCCTGTACTATCCCGAAGGATAAACACAAGACTCGAGGATTAGGCTCGATCAAATAAACTAAGGAAAGTATGACGTTTGTTTGGTCTGCGAAACCTTTGTATTACCGACAAGTTCCTTTATTTAATATAAAAAATTAAATAGGGTTTATATTAAGTTGGGTTCAGACATGCTTCCTATAAGAGCAAGCCNCTCTTTCTACCTTTTGGTTGAATCCTCTTAATATCATCTTATCAGGGATGAACTCCTAAACGCCGAAGTCCAAATATACTAACGTCCGTAGACTCATCAAGTTAAGAGATGCTGCGGGATCCACTAAAACTCTAGATAACACAAATCTGACAATGTTGACAGAGTTGTAGAGCAGACGGTTGTGATCGGCGGTACCGAGCAGCAAGTCTTCATCTGTGAAGGTTGCCNAGGGATGAACTCCTGAACGCCGAAGTCCAAATATACTAACGTTCGTAGACTCATCAAGTTAAGAGATGCTGTGGGATCCACTAAAACTCTAGATACACAAATCTGACAATATTGACAGAGTTGTAGAGCAGACGGTTGTGATCGGCGGTACCGAGCAGCAAGTCTTCATCTGTGAAGGTTGCCCCTGACTGTTCTCTCAACGAGCAAACTTCATCTAAGTTTTGCTAGCCAACTGAGCTAAACAAATTTTTTGATCTAGCAAAGCTGTAACAATAGATTCTTTCATCTTATTTGACAGGATCAGAGAGTCATAGATGCTTAGTAGGGCAGGCAACTTCCTAAGATGAGCTAGTACATTGTAGTCTACTTTGTATGATCCTCTGATTTTTTCTTGATTATGTGGTTCTTCCACTGGCGGAGGTGGGGGTNAAGAGATTCTCTCATCTTATTTGACATGATCAGAGAGCCATAGATTCTTAGTAGGGCAGGCAACTTCCTAAGATGAGCTAGCACCTTGTAGTCTACTTTGTATGATCCTCCAATTTTTTCTTGATTATGTGGTTCTTCCACTGGCGGAGGTGGGGGTATCTCTTCTCGGGTCATTATATGTTTTCCTTTGTCTGCTGGCGCTGTTCTTGGTGGTAACACTTTTCCGCTCCTTAAGTTGACTTCTGTGATTTCTTCTTCTTGGAGATATCATCATTGAATCTTCCGGTGTCTTTTCCTCTTCGTCGGAAAGATCTAAGTTGATGGCAAACGGTGCACCATGACGCTCGAGAGTTGGCTCCTAGTTATCGGTGCTGTCGTAAGCGATATTGTTGGTGTCTTCTTTAGACTTGGCAACAAGTTCATCGGACTCAAGTTCAATTTGAGGATCATTTTGGGGATCGAGATCGCAATTAGCTTGGTCATAATCAGTCACGTTATTACCAGAAANAGTTATCTGTGTTGTCGTAAGCGATATTGTTGGTGTCTTCTTTAGACTTGGCAACAAGTTCATCGGACTCATGTTCAATTTGAGGATCATTTTGGGGATCGAGATCGCAATTAACTTGGTCATAATCAGTCACGTTATTACCAGAAATAGTCAGAACGTAGCCGAAATCACAACCATTATATTCATAAGACCACAGAGGGACAAAAAGATAATCATACAAAGTCAAGGGTTCGAGGACTTTCATCCCCAAATCTGAGACAACCAATCTAGTAGAGGCAGCCCCTATCCTACCCCCCCTGTGTTATCAATCTTGGTAGTGACGTTTTTCTTTTTCTCGTTCTTTATCCTTGAAGATGACGGATTTTCTGGCAAAATCTTCATCTCGGGCTCGGTATGCTGTAGACTCTGAATGGAGACTTGTTTTGATGCAAACTGTAGCTTGTTCAGCATCTTCTTGGATGATCTGCTCCATACCTCATTCCATCCTTCTTCGGTATTTGTAGAAGCTTGTTTCAATGAACCCTGCATCTGATTGAGGACCCTCTTGAGTTCATCCCAAGTTGTACTCCATCCATCTGTTCCGATATATGGATCAATTGGGGAGATTGACTCAGCTGAAATCATGTTTATGGAACCTTTTTCAGGTTCTCTCAAATACTACTTTGGAGATTGTTATATTCTCCTCCTTGAGGTTCTTCTCGAGCCAGTCTTTAAAGACGAAGCATCAAACTCCTCCAGGTAAGGTCTACCCTTTAAAATTGATGCACTGCCCTTGGACTGAGCTAAGGCCTCCCACACTTGTTTGACCATTTGGTTGAACTCTTTTTATGGCATGACACCTGATGGAGAATCCTTCTTTGGTTTTTCTTCTTTGTCGGTCAAAGTAGCCTCCCTTCTTTTGTCTGTGATGTGTATAATTTCTGGCTGATTAATCTCTGGAGAAGCCAGTATTGGTGCTTGTGATTGCCCCTGAATGGTGGCCATGGCGGTCATAGATGCAGTCATCTCTTCTATTCTTTTCTCCAGTAGAACAACTTGCTCATCCCTGAGGAGGATAACCCTACGCAGCTCATCTACGGCGTTCTCTTCAGTGTGAGGTTGAGCCTCGCGCGCAGATGTGGTAGCTCTAGTTTCGATCACATGGACATCCATGAAATCTTCCTCCAAGTAATCACTATAATCAAAATCATCGCTGTCACTATTGACGGGAACTCCGAGTTCTCGAGCTAACTGAGAAATCAAGATCCTGAGTTTCTCAAATTTTCCTCAATTATCGATTCCTTGATTGCTTTAAGATCTGGAGGACCTTGATGGAAATACTCAACTTGTTCCTCCAACTCGTTGGCTATTGTCGCAATGATGTCAGATATCTCAGGCCCTGGTTTTACTTCCTATCTTGCAGGCTCACTGAACTGTATCGGTGCTGCGACCTTGGGTACCCATACCATCTTCTTCTTCGAGGATGATGCCTCAGGACGGGACGTCTTAGTAGAGACATCGGTATGTCGAGGGAAGGTATGCTCCCCGTGGTGTATCCGACTACAGTGTCAGGTAATCATCTTGTCTTTCTTTCCATGATTGCAAGAATGATTCGTAAACTTCTCGGACCCAGTCTTGACTTAATCGGTCGGCGACCTACGGTCCTGGTGGTGGTATGATCGGTGGTGACTATAGCAGTATCAACTCGGTTTCCCAAACAGAGCCAGACGGGAACACGGGTAGGTGACTTTATAGTCGACCTACGAGATTTTTTAGTGGACTTAATATCCTTCAAATTTTCATTTTTCATATGAGGGGAAATTGCAAGTCCCACTCGTTTAAGTAATTCACTAACCGAACATCCTTCTTTAGTAGCAAGCCTTCTGAAGACTGCACTAACTCGGGTGATGGGGATGAATTTCTTTCCCTCCTCACCATGTCCATGAGGTGATAGTAATGCAGCAGCAATCTTCCGGATACTCTCATATCCATCAGTATCTGTCAGAGGATGGGATCTACTTCACAGCAATCTTCCGGATACTCTCATATCCATCAGTATCCGTCAGAGGATGGAATCTACTCCCTCGTCTGGGGATGAATTTCTTTCCCTCCTCACCATGTCCATGAAGTGATGGTAATGCGACAGCAATCTAGCAAGCCTTCTGAAGACTGCACTAACTCGGGTGATGGGGCTGAACTTCTTTCCCTTCTCACCATGTCCATGAGGTGATGGTAATGCAGCAGCAATCTTTCAAATACTCTCATATCCATCAGTATCTGTCAGAGGATGGAATCTACTCCCTCGTAGGAGTGGACAAACTTCCAGTAGTACCTCTTCAACTTGATGAGGCTCCCCCTCAACAGGTGTGTTCTCAAGAGTCTGGGCTTTGATGGCCCTCTGAATTCTCCTATTGCGGTTCCTCCTTTGAGTACGGGTCAGTGGTACAATCCTTGAGCTTGACCCAATCTCAAACATGGGTGGCGGAATAGTTAATCCTTCGGTTGAATCTTTAACAACCATCAATTCTTTTCTCTTAGCAGTAGCAGGGATAGTAGGCTTGATGACGGCAGCTTTAGCCTTCTTGCAGGTGGGGAAGTCCTGAAAACAGTTCAAAATGTACTCTACAGACAGCTCTTGAACTTCCGGAGCAGCGATCTTCATTATCACGAATGGGGTTTTCCCAAGGATAACCTAGAGGTCTTCAAATCTAGCTCCAAACTTGATGGTGGGAGCGACGTTACGGTCGCTGCAGTCCATTAGCAGGTTGCAGAAAAATGTAAGTGTTGGGTAGGCCATCGCAACAGGCTTTAAAATAGAAAGTTTTAGGGTTAGCTATATGGCCAAAAACCTCATAATCTTTAGTGTAAGCACTAAAAAAATAGAGATTGATCTGTAGACCGGGCGGGTCTTAATTTACAGGTAATTTTAACATCTTTGTTCAAAAAGGAGTAAAATTTAATATAAAAAATTTCAAAGTGCGTGTGGCACAACACAATTTGGTTTAATTCATGAAGTAGCAAAGCAAATNTCAGCATTAATTGAGGCCAATTGACTAGGCTATGGGTTCAATTTGGTGAGATTAGGTCATATGGTCAAAATTGGGCTTTAACCCAAATCAAAATTGGGCTCAAACCATGGACCAATTGAACTTGTATTTGGTTTAGTTTGGTAATATTAAAAGTGAATCTGAGTTTAGGNTTACATGAATTGGATGCCAATTTGGAGGTTAAGGCAATCAATTGGGTGAAATTTGGGGACTTAGCCAATTTGGGGCTAAATTTGGGCATTTTGGATTTAGGCCAAAATCAAATGGATTTGAAACTTTACCAAGGTCAATTGATGGTTGATTTTAATGTATAGAAATGTCATAAATATTTTGCAGCATTAATTGAGGCCAATTGACTAGGCTATGGGCTCAATTTGGTGAGATTAGGTCATATGGTCAAAATTGGGGCTTTGACCCAAATCAAAATTGCGCTCAAACCATGGACCAATTGAACTTGTATTTGGTTTAGTTTGGTAATATTAAAAGTGAATCTGAGTTTAGGATTGAAATTGGGCTCAATTGAGATCAATTTGAATTTAGGTCTTTAAAGGGCAATTTGGGGATTTTGGTTAAAGATGGTCAAATTGCCCAAATTGGGTCATGTGGTAGTTGAGAGAAATAAAATTAGGAATACTTGGGATTTTCTGAGAATTTTTATAATTTTTGGGATTTTGAGCTATGGAAGGGTATTTTGGTAATTTGAGGGTGTTTTAGGGGAAAAATGCCAAGATGGTATTTTGGTAGATTTGAGGTACCAAACATCACCAATAAACCATGGACCAATGGAAACCCCATTTTGGGTCCTCTATGTGGTCTTAGCTAAACCATAACCCTAGGGCTAGTAGGTTTAGGGTACTATCTACATGAGTATCCCAAAAGATCAAGGGATCTAGGCTAGAAATTTGAGTTCAGGTTTGTGAGTGATTGTGAGTGTATATGAGTGTAGATGAGAGTAGGGAGTGAATTAGCTCCAGACCAACACCCAGGGTCAACCTTACGGTCCAGCAGTCCTAAGGGCGACTCATCTTGAGTTTCCCCCACAGTGACCCACCTACTAAGTATTTAGAGGTTGAGAGCAATATGTGGAACTNTTTGGGATTTTTTGAGAATTTTTATAATTTTTGGGATTTTGAGCTATGGAAGGGTATTTTGATAATTTAGGGGTGTTTTAGGGGTAAAATGCCAAGATAGTATTTTGGTAGATTTGAGGTACCAAACATCACCAATAAACCATGGACCAATGGAAACCCCATTTTGGGTCCTCTATGTGGTCTTAGCTAAACCATAACCCTAGGGCTAGTAGGTTTAGGGTACCATCTACATGAGTATCCCAAAAGATCAAGGGATCTAGCTCTAGGGCTAGTAGGTTTAGGGGACCATCTACATGAGTATCCCAATCTATTAGAAATTTGGGTACAGATAAGTGTAGTGAGTGCCTTAGTGGGCTAGTAGGTTTAGGGGACCATCTACATGAGTATCCCAAAAGATCAAGGGATCTAGCTAAAAATTTGAGTTCAGGTTGTGAGTGATTGTGGGTGCAGATAAGTGTAGTGAGTGCCTTAGCTAGCCCTATGGCTAGTAGGTTTAGGGGACCATCTACATGAGTATCCCAAAAGATCAGGGATCTAGGCTAGATTTGAGTTCAGGGTTGTGAGTGATTGTGGGTGTAGATTAGTGTAGTGAGTGCCTTAGCTCTAGACCAACACCCAAGGTCAACCGGGTTCAGGTTTGTGAGTGATTGTGAGTGTATATGAGTGTAGATGAGAGTAGGGAGTGAATTAGCTCCAGACCAACACCCAGGGTTAAACTTACGGTCCAGCAGTCCTAAGGGCGACTCATCTTGAGTTTCCTCCACAGTAACCCCACCTACTAATTATTTAGAGGTTGAGAGCAATATGTGGAACTTCGAGTTGAGTGGAGAAGAGTTTGGAATTTCTAATGGTGAGGGTTCCATGTCTAGTTTTCTAGGAATAGTCAACANATATTAAATTGATTAATTTTTTATTTCAAAAGTCATACCCCTAAGTCCAGGATCATTTAATTTTAATAAACTTCTAAATTTTAATAGATTTATTAATCTTAATTTTGCAAGTAAGATTGGTTTCTACCAATTAAACCCTTATGTTTCAATCTTCAAATAAATTGATTAAGATCAGAGGTTACCCATTTTCTTTTATTGAATTAAACCTAAATATTAATTAAGGCTAAATTTCCAAAATTACAAATTTGCCCTTAAGGCTCTAACATTTCATAATTTGTCAAATTCAATTCAAATGACTTTAAAATTTTTATCCTACCTTATTCATGGGGAGACATCAGAGAAGAAAACGTGATATTTTAAAATTTAATTTAATTTATATAATTATTTTCATGCAAAGATAGGATTTTTCAAAAAAAAATTCTTAACTTGACCAAGGTAAATTATAATCCTTTGACATTTTTCCTAGAGGTACACCTAGGCCAGAGGAGCCTTTGGATCAGTTTTTATAATTTTTTGAATTCACTGTGATTTATTAGAATTATTTTAAATTTTGGGTTATTTAATAAAAATAAAATATTTCAGGTGGTGACAATTAAGTTTTGTATTTTTGAAAACTCTCCCTAAGGTCAAAGAACTCACAAGAGCAAGTTTTATATTTTTTCTAATTTTTCCTTGATTTATTGGAATTATTTTAGTGAAAACTTATTTTTAGCCTTTTAAAAATTAAGGCGGTGAAAATTAAGTTTTATATTTTTGAAAAATCTCCCTAAGGTCAGAGAACTCAAAGGAGCAGGCAGTGAAAATTAAGTTTTATATTTTTGAAAAATCTCCCTAAGGTCAGAGAACTCAGAGGAGAAATTGATTTTTTCTTGATTTATTGGAATTATTTTAGTGAAAACTCATTTTTAGCCTTTATAAAAAAATTATTTTTAAGCTTTGAAATTCAATATCTTTATTTAGAAAATCAGGAAAAATATTTAAAAAAATTATTTTTAAGCTTTGAAAATAAATATCTTTATTTAGAAAATCAGGAAAAAAATATTCTGATTGTTCCTAAGTGATTAGGAAGCAATTTAGAACATTTCCATGAGTTTTATTATTTTTATGATTTTTATGGATTTTTAATTAGATTGTTCTTAAGTGATTAGGAAAAAATTTAGAATATTTCCATGAGTTTTATTAATTTTATGATTTTTATGAATTTTTAATTATTTAAATATTTAGAATAGGCTAAAAATCAAATTTCTATTTTAAATATCATTTTATTTTTAGAAAATATCCCTGATCATAGAGAACTCAAAAAACTAAGTTTCATAATTTTTTGAGTTATATTTTGATTTAAAAAAAAAATCATTGAAGTGTTAAAAGTGGTATTTATCTTTGAAAATCAATTTAAATTGACAAATGAACTCAAAATATTTTGAAATTTTTATGACGAGTTCTCTAGATCAGAAATCACAGTGGAGATCAAAAATCAAGTCATTTAAATTTTCCAAAATTAATTATTTTAGTGATTTAGTGTTTGTAAAATTTAAGTGCAATTTAAATGACTTGNATCATTGAAGTGTTAAAAGTGGTATTTATCTTTGAAAATCAATTTAAATTGACAAATGAACTCAAAACATTTTGAAATTTTTATGATGAGTTCTCTAGATCAGAAATCACAGTGGAGATAAAAAATCAAGTCATTTGAATTTTCCAAAATTAATTATTTTAGTTATTTAGTGTTTGTAAAATTTAAGTGCAATTTAAAGGACTTGACCCATGAAATTATTTCCAAAGGCTTCTCTGGTCATGGTGGACCTTCCAAAATTTTCTTGAGATTTTATAACCAATATGCTAATTTCCATGATTATTTTAAGGAAATAATGTGAAACAACTTGAAAAATGTGGGTCTCTATATAGGAAGCTCCTCTAACTTTGGAAAAATCAGAGCATACTTCTCTTGACAGAGGCTACAACATGTCAAAATTTCAAGCCAAGGTGATTTGTCAATATGCATGGAGAATCAAATGATTCCAANGGTTATGGTTATAGTTAACATGCAAGTTTATGTAGGTAAATGCAAGCATGAAACATGTAAGGAAAAGGCAGAAGAAAGATGCACTATAAACTATAAAAGCATACCAAGCGAGTCTTCTCGTTCCACCACCTGAAACTTAAAATGCATGTTAAGGCAGTTTATGAAGAGCGGAAAGGTAAAATTTTGGTAATTTTCCTAACCCTATGTCATATATTGTTGAGTCCTTAAAAGTTGCGAATCTTCTCGTTCCACCACCTGAAACTTAAAATGCATGTTAAGGCAGTTTATGAAAAGCAGGAATACAAATTTTGGTAATTTTCCTAACCCTATGTCATATCTTGGTGAGTCCTTAAAAGTTTAATTAGTTCTTATTGTTTTCCTAACCCTATGTCATATTTTGGTGAGTCCTTAAAAGTTTAATTAAGGACAATTTCGAATTTTGGTAATTTTCCTAACTCTCTGTCATATCTTGGTGAGTCCTTAAAAGTTTAATTAAGGATGATTTCATTGAGCGAAGAACCTTGTCCATATCATGGTGAGTCCTTAAAATTTTATTTAAGGATGATTCAATTGAGCGAAGCATATTAAGTTTAATATGCCTCTGAGGTATCCAACAAGTTAGGAGGGGGAAGCAGGTCCATGCCTCCCCTCTCACCAACTAATGAAAAGCCTAGAGTCCATTTAAACTTATTATGTTGCTTAACGGTTCATTCTATAAATACCCTTATTACTCAATGAACTATGATCTCTCAATTATCCCTAAGGAAGGGTTAATTATCATTTGTCATTCAATTTAAGAATTATGTGAGTGAAGACCCTTAAAGGGGCAAGTTGTTTGAACACTTAGCCAAATTTTTAATCCTAATTGGGCTTAGTGGTGTTTCAAGGGTGTTTGATTTAGTTATATGATTTCTCTAATCCTCTTTTAGCCAATTTTGATTTAACCTAAGTCACCACTAAGCCCTTAAGACCTCGGTGAGTGTCTTAATTAGTTTTGAAAAAAGTTAAGCTTTAAGTGATCATGATTCATGACTTGGATTTTTATTTAAAAATTAAGATAGGG
>JXCR01129676.1:0-12988 GCA_002079205.1 Phalaenopsis hybrid cultivar
TTACTTTTATGTTAAGAAAGGCAGAGGTAAACCTAGAAAGACTTGGGTATATTGTAAAAAAAATGATCTTAATTTATTAGAATTAAATTAAAATATGATACTCAATAGGATGCAATGGAGAAAAAGGATTCATGTAGCCGACCCCACTTAGTGGGATAAAGGCTTGTTGTGGTTGTTGCATATCAAATTACTTATCAAGTTGTTGTCTGCCGAGCCTATATTAGTTCCTACACAAATCCTCCTTACAAAGTCATCTAAACCATCCTCTCCATGCAAGTTACCCCACTTCAGTCAAAAAGAAAAAAGAGTTTGGCACCTCTCTTCCTCCTTACAAACTGGCCTATATCATCCTCACCACAGTAGTTATCTTGCTGAGCTCTCCAGCAGTGAGGGAAGACGTTTAGCAAATTCGAGAACCGATAATGAAATGTAAATTTACTTGCCGGTTTGGCATTAGGCTGGCGGAAGTAATCATTACTCCATATCAGATTGAAAGCTATAAAATACATCACTGCATGCATGATTTCAAGCATTCTTTGCTGGGAATTAATTTTATTCATCATATGTAGAGCTAGAGATAAGTTGTTACCTCCAAAGCCTTCTTTTTTAATTTCTTCTCACTTCATACAACCTCACTTCCACCATCCCCTCTATATGACTTCTTCCTTTGACACCTTCCAAAAGAGCCATTAAAGTCAAATTGGAAAGGTAAGAGAACCAAGATTAAAACACAAATTATAAAAGAAATATAGCCTTAAGCCCAATTGTATTATCCTAATTTTAGAAAGTATGAGTGCAAAATACCCCAAATAATTTAAACTCATAATTTCAACTCTTTCGAAAAACATCAAAATTTATAACATTGCATTCTACTCTTCAAATTGAACATTTTGATATGTAAAACTAAATGCTAATTTTCAAAGAAGTTTATTGAATTAATTTTGATTTTGATAAAAGTTTCTTAACGTTTTATATAATCTTATCGTTCAAGGGCATTGTAGCTTTTAGTGATAACACGGTTGATGCTAAAAGGAACGGTGGTGATTTGCTTTAAGGTGTGTGTGTGTTTGATGTTTTATCTATCTATCTATCCATCTATATATATATAGAACTACATACAACCTTATAATCTATATCCTAACCCATTTCCTTCATCCCATAAGCTCCAGGTTGACCAAAACCGAGAGTTCNTCACATGAGCCCTAATAGTGAGTGAAAAACTCGTTGATTTTTTTCAAACTGGATGGCATGATAATAAAAAGAGCAAATCAACTGGAAAAATAGGAGTGGACGGAAGCAGGTCAATCAACAAGACTAAGACCTAAATTATGTATTAGATTAAATAACTAGAATAAACTATGCACATGTACAAGCAAGATTCTACTGGGAATATTTTGCCTCATTGCATATCAAATATCAAACTAATACCTAAATTAGCAGAATTCAAGTTGGTTGGTTGAAGTGAAGGAGTGCACCGGGTCAATTGTGTGATAGAGAAGTGCCGATTAGACTGATAGGAAAATTTTCTAAGATAGTGCTGAGACTTGTAATGCTCTATGGCACAACATGTTAGCCGTTAAAAGAGAATCATAAAACCAAGTTAAGTGTTGNCAGTTAGGAGTGGTAGGTTTATAAGCTTGTAAGAGGCCACGTAATAATGAGATCGTTTACAAAAGGAACAAGTTTCAGGGTTGTCCATTTCTATGTGGGAAATCTTCAAGTGAGTAAAATATGCAAATTGTAATACAGAAATGAATTATAATTTAACTTTTCACGTATACTTATACGCATAGTAGCATTATGTCTAAAATGTATTATATAATCTTTATATTATGGATTTTTTTTTTTACAGCTTATTATTCATCTGCAAATTACAATGTAAGAATTTTATTACAAGCTCGATATTAAACGCATTTTTGATAACACAAATATTTCATTANGATTATGGATTTTTTTTTTTACAGCTTATTATTCATCTTCAAATTACAATGTAAGAATTTTATTACAAGCTCGATATTAAACGCATTTTTGATAACACAAATATTTCATTAGCTGTTGATATTGTTAAAAAAGAGCAGCTGACATATGTAAGTTGCTCATTTGCATATACAGTTATTGAGCCTATATCAAAAGTATCACATATTTATTGAAATATTTAATTATGAAAATATGTAAAGCATAAGAAATGTCATGTTATGGGAGGTCAAATTGGCAATGAAACACGTGTGCAAAAGACTCCTCAGTTGGACAAAAGAATTCCCTAGAGATGCAAAATTGTCGTCAATGTGATTCAATAGCAAAAATGTTAGGTTTCACTTGGACTTGCTAATTTAGCCTTCAAGCTAAAATGATGATGACTAATAACCTAGATAACAATACATGACATATTATGAAGCCAAAATAAAATACAAGACAACAGAAAAAAAAAATAAACAAAAGAAAGATTTTATATATTTAAAATACACGTGTTAGCCATCTTTTGTTGCAAATATTTTATTACAAATGTTATGTATTCATAATATTATAGAAGTGTATGGATCCCATGTGCTCGTTTAATTATTCTTTCTATCATAATTAGCATGCAAGTTATTCATAGTTCTTCAAATTGATGGTTTCAAAAGCNTAAACAAAAGAAAGATTTTATATATTTAAAATACGTGTTAGCCATCTTTTGTTGCAAATATTTTAATACAAATGTTATGTATTCATAATATTATAGAAGTGTATGGATCCCATGTGCTTGTTTAATTATTCTTTCTATCATAATTAGCATGCAAGTTATTCATAGTTCTTCAAATTGATGGTTTCAAAAGCTTCCCCAGACCAAACTAAGAAGTTTTCCACTCAAGCCCCATCATTTTGAGCGCTCCAACCCACAGTTAGACCAAGGCCGCACCCCCCTTTGGTTGAACTCTTAGTTAGACTCAACCTCAGCTCAAATTAACACTTCGAACAGGTTCGTTGAACCTTACTGAAGCTTCCACAAGCATCTGATTGAGGCATCCCCTCTCAGACTCAAGTATAGAACACAAATCCTAATTATTGCCTCGATTTGGGCTTTTGTGAAGAAAAGTTTGATTTCATAAGCATGTAGCCGTCTAGATCTATTCGTATTGAGNAACCTCAGCTCCAACTAACACTTCGAGCAGGTTCGTTGAACCTTACTGAAGCTTCCACAAGCATCTGATTGAGGCCTCCCCTCTCAGACTCAAGTATAGAACACAAATCCTAATTATTGGCTCGATTTGGGCTTTTGTGAAGAAAAGTTTGATTTCATAAGCATGTAGCCGTCTAGATCTATTCGTATTGAGTAGATGAAGCTATAGGAACAAACCCGATGTGATTTGGTTGAGTCTAGGCAGAGATCTTAGGGTTTGAAGTTGAACGGTTCACAGGTTCTGGTCATTGAGGACGATGACCCACAGCCATTGGATCGCGCGTGTATCGAGTGGACGGCTAGGTTCGCGCCGCATGAGGAGATGAAGCAAAAACAGCGGGTCGCATGGCAGCGTCTAGTAGCGGGACAACGCATGGAAAGCTCGGAGAGCCGTAGGATGACGCGGCAACTGACGGGATTAAGTAGGAAATTAAAAAAAAAATTATTTAAATTAATTCCAGAACTTCGAAAATTCATAACTTAGTGTACAAAAATCATAAAAATANAGCAAAAACAACGGGTCGCATGGCAGCTGAGGTGGATGGCGGCGTCTAGTAGCGCGACAACGCATGGAAAGCTCGGAGAGCCGTAGGATGACACGGCAACTGACGGGATTAAGTAGGAAATTAAAAAAAAATTATTTAAATTAATTCCAGAACTTCGAAAATTCATAACTTAGTGTACAAAAATCATAAAAATAAAATAAAAATATTTTGTTGTCCAGTGAACAGAGGAAAACAATATTAAATAAAAATAAAAATTATATGATGAGTCTCTGATTTTTTATTAATTAAATACTTTCTGGAGTCTTTTAATTTTAATTAGCTAAATAATAATCACTATGACTTGAAACTTTAGAATTTTGTTCTTCATAACAGTAGAGATGTTTTGTAATTTTTTCAAAGTCAGAAAGCATCTCTACAGATGTAACCCTAATTTCCAAGTTTAAGAAAATTAAGAAAAGTGATTTTCTGAGTTCTTTGTGTTCAGGACAATTTGTGAAAAATAAAATTTATATTAAAATAAATAATTCATTTTTTTAGCTATATTTTGGAATTAAAAATATTTAAAAATAAATAAAAAATTGCAAAAATATAAAAATTGTCTAAAACGTTCCTAATTATTTCCCGATCACTTGGGACTCATTAGAATATTTTTTTCTTATTTTTTTAAGTTAAATATAAATTTTTAAAGGCTAAAAATGTATTTTCTATAATTTGTAAAAATGAAAAGTTTGTTTTTCTGAGTTCTCTGGACTTAGGGAAATTTAATAAAAATATAAAAAGTTGTTTNGTGTAATTTTTTCAAAATCAGAAAGCATCTCTACAAATGTAACCCTAATTTCCAAGTTTAGGAAAATTAAGAAAAGTGATTTTCTGAGTTCTTTGTGTTCAGGACAATTTATGAAAAATAAAATTTATATTAAAATAAATAATTCATTTTTTTAGTTATATTTTGGAATTAAAAAGAATTAAAAATAATTAAAAAATTGCAAAAATATAAAAATTGTCTAAAATGTTCCTAATTGTTTCCTGATCACTTGAGACTCATTAGAATATTTTTCCTTATTTTTTTAAGTTAAATATAAATTTTTAAAGGCTAAAAATGTACTTTCTATAATTTATAAAAATGAAAAGTTTGTTTTTCTGAGTTCTCTGGACTTAGGGAAATTTAATAAAAATATAAAAAGTTGTTTTTGTAATTAAAACATATTTTCTATTTAATTAAATCACTAAAATCACCAAATAATTATGATAATTAAAATATAACTATAAAAATTATAAATTTTGTCCAAGTGGTCCTCTGACTTAGATGAACCTCCAATAATTTTCCCATTAACAAAAATTTTACGTTGATTAATTAAATAAATTAATATTAATATCATATTTTCTAAGTTAATTTAATTATTTAGATTTTGATGTCTTAATCAAAACTTAAGATTAACCAAAGGGAAAATTGGTAATTTTGATCCTAATGAACTCCTTTCGATGTTTGAAATATGATAGGTTAAAAGATAGAAACCAAGTTGCCACATTTACATGATAAGGGTAAAATTATAATTTCAGAAATTATCATGGTTTGAAAGTCAATTAAAATTATGTGATTCTAAAGTGGTGGGCTTATGTTAGAAAAATAATAATTCACTTACTTGAAACCCCTAATTTGTGATTAGATGGTAATATGATTTTTTAAAAAGAATATATTTCAGTTAAATTAATACTTTGTTAATTACAAATTTACCCATGAAATTGCTAAGGACTTAGTAAGTAGTGAGCTAGGCTTGATATTTAAACTTGTTTAATGAGGTTTAGAAATAAAAGACATGATTGATTAACACCTTTAAACACTAAAAGCCCAATTTTAATGGTGGGTATAAGATTTTTTCATGACTTAAAATTGCATTAGGGGCATCCACTTACATAACTCTTAAGTAAAACATGGAGTGAATACTTGGACTACCCCACTCTTGGGATAATTAAAATATCAGGTTCACCGAGCATAGGGTGTATTAATTAACTAAAACTAAATTTAAAATTTGGGATGATCAATTGAACAATATAATATATTTAAATGAACTCAAACATTTCAAAAGGAATTAAAGGTTGCTAGGTATTGTTCCCCAAACACTTTTATAACCTTTTGGATATTTTGTAGAATAATTGGATTTATTATACTTTGTTCCAGAAAATCATCCATTAAAACTTTTAAGAACTCACCAAGTTATGACCTGGGGTCTAGTTACTACACCTTCGTCTGGTCTTCTTGTTCTTGCAATTAATTTAAATTTTCATGCAAAATTATATATATGTTGCAAGTTCTAACATTTCAGCGGGAGCAAGGAGAAGATGGCAGGTACGCTTTTACAGTTTTATTTATTTTCTGTCATTTCATTTATTGTAAATTACTACTGCTTCTACATACCATGCATGCTTCGGTGATAAAACGATTTTCCAAAATCAATGAACTTTTTCAAAATTAAACANTAAAAAGAATATATTTCACTTAAATTAATACTTTGTTAATTACAAATTTACCCATGAAATTGCTAAGGACTTGGTAAGTAGTGAGCTAGGCTTGATATTTAAACTTGTTTAATGAGGTTTAGAAATAAAAGACATGATTGATTAACACCTTTAAACACTAAAAGCCCAATTTTAATGGTGGGTATAAGATTTTTTCATGACTTAAAATTGCATTAGGGGCATCCACTTACATAACTCTTAAGTAAAACATTGAGTGAATACTTGGACTACCCCATTCTTGGGACAATTAAAATATCAGGTTCACCGAGCATAGGGTGTATTAATTAACTGAAACTAAATTTAAAATTTGGGATGATCAATTGAACAATATAATATATTTAAATGAACTCAAACATTTCAAAAGGAATTAAAGGTTGCTAGGTGTTGTTCCCCAAACACTTTTATAACCTTTTGGATATTTTGTAGGATAATTGGATTTATTATACTTTGTTCCAGAAAATCATCCATTAAAACTTTTAAGAACTCACCAAGTTATGACCTGGGGTCTAGTTACTACACCTTCGTCTGGTCTTCTTGTTCTTGCAATTAATTTAAATTTTCATGCAAAATTATATATATGTTGCAAGTTCTAACATTTCAGCGGGAGCAACGAGAAGATGACAAGTACGCTTCTACAGTTTTATTTATTTTCTGTCATTTCATTTATTGTAAATTACTACTACTTCTACATACCATGCATGCTTCGGTGATAAAACGATTTTCCAAAATCAATGAACTTTTTCAAAAACATTTTTAAAACCAAAACAAAAAATAATATAACTTCATAACACTTCATTTTGAATTTATGGGTCTCTCGGATAAGGGAACTCACGGTTGCTAATGAGATCTCCCCGGTTTAAATAAGTTTAAAAGCTCGTTTAAGCTAAATAAATTCAAGGAAAAAAAGTGATACCGGAATGAAGAAACTGTGGGATCCTAACCGGTCTCGCTCAAATCAACTTTAACCCCCCACCCCCATTTTGAACTAAACTTGTCATTTAAACCTTTGAACCTTTAAACTTCAGGACTACTACTTTGTCGAGGAATCTGGAGCTAACTCTGTGGGCAACAATCAATAACAACATGAGGATCTACAATAACATGAGGGTGTACAACAGCACATCTTTTCCCTAGAATTTAACAACATAACTCATATGACTTTGAGGTTGTTTGCCTAGTGCAACATAAATNTTAAACATTTTTAAAACCAAAACAAAAAATAATATAACTTCATAACACATCATTTTGAATTTATGGGTCCCTCGGATAAGGTAACCCACGGTTGCTAATGAGATCTCCCCGGTTTAAATAAGTTTAAAAACTCGTTTAAGCTAAATAAATTCAAGAAAAAAAAGTGATACCGGAATGAAGAAACTGTGGGATCCTAACCGGTCTCGCTCAAATCAACTTTAACCCCCCCACCCTCATTTTGAACTAAACTTGTCATTTAAACCTTTGAACCTTTAAACTTCAGGACTGCTACTTTGTCGAGGAGTCTGGAGCTAACTCTGTGGGCAACAATCAATAACAGCATGAGGATCTACAATAACATGAGGGTGTACAACAACACATCTTTTCCCTAGAATTTAACAACATAACTCATATGACTTTGAGGTTGTTTGCCTAGTGCAACATAAATCCTCAGTTTATCTTTAGGCATTTGCACAATCATGTTGTGCAATTTAAGCCCTAACTTGTTTTATGATTCTGAGTTTATCGTTCGTCATGGCATAAATCCTCCTATCTTCTAAGCTATTTCGATAAAACATTCAATAATTTCTTTCTCGAAATCGGAGTCAAACCATAGGGTACATTGGGAAGTAATTGAGGTTCTCCTAAGGATCTGTGGCAACTCCTAGTTTTTCTTCCTTTGCTTCCATAATAATATTCCAAATTTGAGTCTCCCATTTGACACTTCTTGGTCTAATCATTGAGAAGTCCTATTTTGAAATTCTTGGAGACTACTTTCTGATCTAAATTGAGAGTTTTCTTAAGTGACTTCGGTCATTTAACATGCAATTGACTATAAGGGTGTCTCTATAGAAAGCTTAAAGAACTCAGGTAATATAAAATCTATCTAATATCCCATATTAAATAAAAGAATNGTTCCAAATTTGAGTCTCCCATTTGACACTTCTTGGTCTAATCTTTGAGAAGTCCTATTTTGAAATTCTTGGAGACTACTTTCTGATCTAAATCGAGAGTTTTCTTAAGTGACTTCGGTCATTTAACATGCAATTGACTATAAGGGTTTGTCTTTATAGAAAGCTAAAAGAACTCAGGTAATATAAAATCTATCTAATATCTCATATTAAATAAAAGAATTTGTCGATCAACATAAAAATGATTTTTCGCAGACTAAAACGGATGTCACAAAGTCTTTAGTTTATTTAATCGAACACCACCAGCAAGTAGTGTATCTATCCTTCGAGACAGATATATTGCTTGCGNGGATGTCACAAATTCTTTAGTTTATTTAATCGAACACCACCAGCAAGTAGTGTATCTATCCTTCGAGACAGATATATTGCTTGCGATGTTCTGCTCGATCACTTAAACTATTGTAAATATGAGATCGATTCGGTCTTGTATTTTCAAAAATTGAAATACTACTTTTTTCAAAATTATATATAAATTAAATTAAACATCTTTTAAAATCAGGCGACGGGATATCCATTTCGGCGACCGACAATTTCTAATTTAGCGACCGACAGTAGGGTGTGAGTCAATTCTCGAGTAACGAAGTAATCTGAGATTCCATATCATATTGAAAACTATAAAGATCACATCGTTATTAATAAGAACTCAGAACAAAATTAATTTAGCATTAGTTTTCTTCATCATTCAAGGAACCAAAGAACAAGCTGCTACTTCCAAAGTTTTCATCAGAGGCTTTTCTTAACTTTTTCTTGACATTGTTGCTTTGACTATAAGGGTTTGTCTCTATAGAAAGCTTAAAGAACTCAGGTAATATAAAATCTATCTAATATCCCATATTAAATAAAAGAATTTGTCGGTCAACATAAAAATGGTTTTTCGCAGACTAAAACAGATGTCACAAAGTCTTTAGTTTATTTAATCGAACACCACCAGCAAATAGTGTATCTATCCTTCGAGACAGATATATTGTTTGCGATGTTCTGCTCGATCACTTAAACTATTGCAAATATGAGATCGATTCGGTCTTGTATTTTCAAAAATTGAAATACTACTTTTTTCAAAATTATATATAAATTAAATTAAACATCTTTTAAAATCAGGCGACGGGATATCCATTTCGGCGACCGACAATTTCTAATTTAGCGACCGACAGTAGGGTGTGAGTCAATTCTCGAGTAACGAAGTAATCTGAGATTCCATATCATATTGAAAACTATAAAGATCACATCGTTATTAATAAGAACTCAGAACAAAATTAATTTAGCATTAGTTTTCTTCATCATTCAAGGAACCAAAGAACAAGCTGCTACTTCCAAAGTTTTCATCAGAGGCTTTTCTTAACTTTTTCTTGACATTGTTGCTTTGACTATAAGGGTTTGTCTCTATAGAAAGCTTAAAGAACTCAGGTAATATAAAATCTATCTAATATCCCATATTAAATAAAAGAATTTGTCGGTCAACATAAAAATGGTTTTTCGCAGACTAAAACAGATGTCACAAAGTCTTTAGTTTATTTAATCGAACACCACCAGCAAATAGTGTATCTATCCTTCGAGACAGATATATTGTTTGCGATGTTCTGCTCGATCACTTAAACTATTGCAAATATGAGATCGATTCGGTCTTGTATTTTCAAAAATTGAAATACTACTTTTTTCAAAATTATATATAAATTAAATTAAACATCTTTTAAAATCAGGCGACGGGATATCCATTTCGGCGACCGACAATTTCTAATTTAGCGACCGACAGTAGGGTGTGAGTCAATTCCCGAGTAACGAAGTAATCTGAGATTCCATATCATATTGAAAACTATAAAGATCACATCGTTATTAATAAGAACTCAGAACAAAATTAATTTAGCATTAGTTTTCTTCATCATTCAAGGAACCAAAGAACAAGCTGCTACTTCCAAAGTTTTCATCAGAGGCTTTTCTTAACTTTTTCTTGACATTGTTGCTTTGACTATAAGGGTTTGTCTCTATAGAAAGCTTAAAGAACTCAGGTAATATAAAATCTATCTAATATCCCATATTAAATAAAAGAATTTGTCGGTCAACATAAAAATGGTTTTTCGCAGACTAAAACAGATGTCACAAAGTCTTTAGTTTATTTAATCGAACACCACCAGCAAATAGTGTATCTATCCTTCGAGACAGATATATTGTTTGCGATGTTCTGCTCGATCACTTAAACTATTGCAAATATGAGATCGATTCGGTCTTGTATTTTCAAAAATTGAAATACTACTTTTTTCAAAATTATATATAAATTAAATTAAACATCTTTTAAAATCAGGCGACGGGATATCCATTTCGGCGGCCGACAATTTCTAATTTAGCGACCGACAGCAGGGTGTGAGTCGATTCCCGAGTAACGAAGTAAGCTGAGATTCCATATCATATTGAAAAACTATAAAGATCACATCGTTATTAATAAGAACTCAGAACAAAATTAATTTAGCATTAGTTTTCTTCATCATTCAAGGAATCAAAGAACAAGCTGCTACTTCCAAAGTTTTCATCAGAGGCTTTTCTTAACTTTTTCTTGACATTGTTGCTTTCACCATATGCTCAATACCAATAATTCTATCAATCCCTACTTCATACGAGGTAAAAGGTAAGTTCGCAAGCTCAAACACCCTCAGCGTTGGTAAAAACTTAAGCCTTAGCCTTCATCTTTGGAGGGGCAATCTAGGTTGGGACCATACGAATGAACAAAGCACGTGGGGCAAAAGCTAGAAGAACTAATATTTATCGATCGACGAGAATTGAATGAACCCATCCAGCCCAAAGATCATACAGTATGAACTCAAGAAGAAGATTACATAATGGATGCTCGAAATCGTGAGAGTCAATATGTAGTGGGATATAGTCATTTGTGTTACATATTTCAACGATACAGCAATCTGGTATGCATGAGGGAGGCATGATGTGCCAAGACAAGGACCTCTTGATCATAAATCTAAATACCAAAGGAATGTCGTCCACTTCACTCCATCGTATCCCATGTGGATTTTCTTCATTATCTTAGATATAGCTGTAACAACATCCATATTGAAGAGTTATTAATCCGATGCTGAGGAAACTCGTGTCTATTAACCTTTTTAGAAACCCTGGAAAAGTGGCCTAGAGAGTATAGCTTCACTTGAACTTCTCTCTCATTAAGTTAGATAGAAAATCAAACAAATTGGTAAAAATTCTATAAAATTATCCAAGCATATATATAGAGTGAAGAACTACAAACGGTATAACACATTTTCCACCTTTCACCGGCAGAGCAGTAAACAAAAATCTTAGGTATCCATAATACCACAATCTGATGACTGTAGTTTGAAGTAACAGCGTATTTTGAATAAAAAGTCATTTAGTTGCCAGCAAACAAAAAACACATTTCACNCCAAAGAACAAGCTGCTACTTCCAAAGTTTTCATCAGAGGCTTTTCTTAACTTTTTCTTGACATTGTTGCTTTGACTATAAGGGTTTGTCTCTATAGAAAGCTTAAAGAACTCAGGTAATATAAAATCTATCTAATATCCCATATTAAATAAAAGAATNTAACTCTCCAAATGAAAATAAAAATGAGCATTTTGTGAAATCTAAGCTGTGAATTTATCTAGTGAATATAGCAGTAGGCCCGAGTAACTGGAGTAATCCCTGCTTCGAAGGTAGATTGAAAATTATAAAGGAAATCATTGCAGGATTGATCTTAAAGCATGCTGCAAAAAATTCTCTTGAAATATAAGCAATGAGCCTGTTAATCTCTTGCTAAAGAGCTCCTCAATAAAAATATTTAAGAAACTCCTGGGCAATGCATCCATTCTTCATGNGACGAGGTAAAAGGTAAGTTCGCAAGCTCAAACACCCTCAGCGTCGGTAAAAACTTAAGCCTTAGCCTTCATCTTTGGAGGGGCAATCTAGGTTCGGACCATACGAATGAACAAAGCACGTGGGGCAAAAGCTAGAAGAACTAATATTTATCGATCGACGAGAATTGAATGAACCCATCCAGCCCAAAGATCATACAGTACGAACTCAAGAAGAAGACTACATAATGGATGCTCAAAATCGTGAGAGTCAATATGTAGTGGGATATAGTCATTTGTGTTACATATTTCAACGATACGGCTATCTGGTATGCATGAGGGAGGCATGATGTGCCAAGACAAGGACCTCTTGATCATAAATCTAAATACCAAAGGAATGTCGTCCACTTCACTCCATCGTATCCCATGTGGATTTTCTTCATTATCTTAGATATTGCTGTAACAACATCCATATTGAAGAGTTATTAATCCGACGCTGAGGAAACTCGTGTCTATTAGCCTTTTTAGAAACCCTGGAAAAGTGGCCTAGATAGTGTAGCTTCACTTGAACTTCTCTCTCATTAAGTTAAATAGAAAATCAAACAAATTGGTAAAAATTCTATAAAATTATCCAAGCATATATATAGAGCGAAGAACTACAAACGGTATAACACATTTTCCCCCTTTCACCGGCAGAGCAGTAAACAAAAATCTTAGGTATCCATAATACCACAATCAGATGATTGTAGTTTGAAGTAACAGCGTATTTTGAATAAAAAGTCATTTAGTTGCCAGCAAACAAAAAACACATTTCACCCTACAATAAAATTTGCTAGCTATCA
>JXCR01129676.1:13229-91828 GCA_002079205.1 Phalaenopsis hybrid cultivar
CAACCTAATAGCCATTATGAGGTACTTAGACCTAACTACCCAAAAAAAAATAGTATTTAATTTACTTCAAACCAAATGCCAAAAGGTAAACACACGCAATCCTTTAACTTTACACACTTTACAACTTGCAACAAAACAGCCCCTTAATAATTGACAACCCTTAACAGCATTTTGGCGACCAAGATGTCAATATTACTCAATGAATCGTAACAAAATAATGATGTAAATACAAAAGCAAGCTGTGTTGTGTGCATCAAAAAGTAAGCAAATATACATAATGGGCTAGAGATCAAAGAAAGATAGCCTAACTTTTTCCGGTGTAACAGCTTAGCTTAATCTTTCCGGTGATTCCAGCGCCTTCGACTCTTAAGAAGAAAGAGGTTTGACGCAACTCAGCTATCAACTCCTAGTAACTTCTTACTGTTTAAAAAATAAAAAAATAATACTTTTCAAGTTAGTTAATTTATTGTTCTAAAAAAGGCATTTTTTACCAAAACTTTTTAAATTGTTTTTGCAAACATCCCAAAACATCTTATGACGTGAAAATAAGTTGAAACAAGAAACTTATTGTGAAAAGAATCTAAATATTCTATACATCCATGATCAAGTAAAAGTTAAAAATATATTTATTTCAAAGACGACATTGGCTTACTTTGAAAAGTACAAAGCATAGAAATCACATTGCAGTAGATGTCATGACTAATATCATAAAGCACTGACAGCAATGCTAGCTGCTCCAGCCTTGCCTCATCCAAACTCAAGAAAAATTATCCTGCTGCGTGAGAAGAAAATCATGACGCAACGACTAAGTTAGAAATAGTATGAGGTATGTACGGGTATATTAATCCAGGCGAACTGCTTTCTAACAAAAGAACAGGATGGATATAAAACAATCAATCATAACCTATCTTTAAAAGATCACCTAATTACCTATCTGTAATTGACCTTATTCACTTCTCATATTTAGAAACCCATCCTACATTGTCTTTGAGAGGGGGTCAACCAAGTAAGAGAAAATTGATTTCAACATCACCCAAGAAACCTCCTGATAACAAGGAGCCCTGGAAAATGAAATTTTGAAGGTGAGGAAAAATTAAATAGAAAACACGGGGAAAATGGAAGAGATTAATGCCATGATGTCATCTGGTTGTAACCAAAACCATAAGGATCCCAGCCCGAGTCTGGTTCCTTTCTCTTTAATGGAAGCACGGATGTTGAGTGTTGTGAGCTAGTCTTCATCTGTTCTTCCAACAGATTACTGTGTCCTGGCATGAAAAAATGATTCAGACTTCTGGCTTCCCTATTCCCACTGTCCGTCTGAAATAAACCAGAATTCAAATCCATGCCTAGATTAGATGGCTCAACACCATTTAAACTTGATGGAGTGTTTGCTATGCTCATCAAAAAAGGATGATTTGGAAGTGGTGCGCCATGAGGACCTGCGGAGCGCATTAACTGTGACATGACAGTAGATGATCTGGCTTCTGCCATGAGTGGAATGTTTGAATTACCATAAATAGATGGATGGAAGGGAAAAGCTGGTGCTACTCCCGGTTCATTATAACTATAAATAGGTGGCACTTGATGCACGTAAGGCATCATAGGTCTGCCAATCATGAAAGCATCGTAAGTTAATCCAGATCCCACATACGTCTGATAAACTTCATTGGCATCATCCGTCTTTTCCACTGACTTTTTTGAACCCATGATGGGAAGAACCGAAGAGTTCATTGTATTAAGATTCTGAGAACTAAAATCATCGAGTAGAAAAAGGTTGTCATTCAAGTCAAAGTTATTCATTGAAGGCTTTCTTGAAGATGTTGACAATGTAGAAGAAAGGCTCATACTAATCTTTCGTGGATGATGACTTAGAAGTGATGATTGTAACGATTGTGCTTCCTCATCTCCTATTGAGCTAAGATCTAGCTGTATTCTCGCTGCCCATTCTGAACTTACTTCTACAGAGGAGTCCCTGGAAGGGACGCAATAAGAAGCAGGCAATTCCTTCAGGACAGCAGGATCCAATGCCACATTGCTCTCAATCTCAAGTACATTTAAATCAATTTCTATCAAATTTTCTTTTTGTTTTGAATCTGATTTTGTCTTTCCAGGATCTAGAGCCATTTGAAGAGATGCAGAACGAAAAGCACTCATATCAGCAGAACCTCTCCAAAACGGAGCATCTCCAAATTGTAATGGAGCAGCCCATACAGGAGCTCCATTTGAGCCAGAAACAGTTGTTGGTGCAGATAAATTAACAGGATTGCTTGGGATAGAATTCATTGCACAATCAAAATTCTCAGAAAAGACATCCACATACAGATCAAAGTCGTATTTAAACTTCTGAGTCGGATTGCTAGTTTTCTGATGAGCTGCTGCTTGATCAGGTGATTGCAAGCTTTGNTACATCCACATTCAGATCAAAGTCGTATTTAAACTTCTGAGTATTTAAACTTCTGAGTCGGATTGCTAGTTTTCTGATGAGCTGCTGCTTGATCAGGTGATTGCAAGCTTTGCTTCGCTTTCGTATCATCAGTGGTCACTTCCAAATACTTGCAATTGTCATTTTTAGGAGAAGAGACGGAATCAGAATCAACATTACCACTCATCGATCCCTTTTCATTTATTTTTCCACTTACTGGGTGGTCCTGCTTATTTTGTGCAATATCAGGAATNCTATCATCAGTGGTCACTTCCAAATACTTGCAATTGTCATTTTTAGGAGAAGAGACAGAATCAGAATCAACATTACTACTCATCGATCCCTTTTCATTTATTTTTCCACTTACTGGGTGGTCCTGCTTATTTTGTGCAATATCAGGAATTGCAGTGCAAATAATATCTCCTGAACTCATGTAAGAAGAAGAGCTGCAAGATTGTTCTCTATAATCAACAACCTCTCTTTCAACTTCGATTGCAACTTGCCGAGCAACTTCCAACGTATCAAACTCTCCAGATTCAAGATCTAAATCTGATTTTTTGTTCAACGCTTTAGTTACCTTGAACTTAGATATNTGAAGAAGAGCTGCAAGATTGTTCTCTATAATCAACCTCTCTTTCAACTTCGATTGCAACTTGCCGAGCAACTTCCAACGCATCAAACTCTCCAGATTCAAGATCTAAATCTGATTTTTTGTTCAACGCTTTAGTTACCTTGAACTTAGATATTATGGAAGGATCTCCAAAGAGTAATTCATCGGTTCCTCTGCATTCCTTTAAAATGGATTCATTCAAAAGTAGATTATCTTCACTAGCAATTCCATTGGCCTCTTCTCTCAGTGGGCTTCCATTGTCATATAAATTTTCAACTTCTTTGTCAGAATCCCCTTCAGATTTGAACTCCAATGTTCTTGAATTCTTTGACGTCCCTTTATCAGCACCAACACTTTTAAGACTAGTATCCACAGGCTCCAACAGATTAAATCTTCCATCCAAAGAATCTAGAATGGCTGATGTGGTGCATGCCAATATAGGCCTTTTTGTAGGTGAAGTTACAGCTTGGCCAGTAGATGGCAGTACGCATAAACCATCGCTTTGACTCGAATCATATGACACACCCAGCCCTGTGTTCATTTTGGTGCAAATTCCATCATGAATCTCAGTAGCTGAAGTGAAGCACTCATCATGATCGTTTATAAGGGCCTTTGGAAAAACAGGTGTACTGGAAGGTGGCATTACTACCACAGCAACAGAAGATTNGCCCAGCCCTGTGTTCATTTTGGCGTAAATTCCATCATGAATCTCAGTAGCTGAAGTGAAGCACTCATCACGATCGTTTATAAGGGCCTTTGGAAAAACAGGTGTACTGGAAGGTGGCATTACTACCACAGCAACAGAAGATTCATCAGCAGAAAGTTTTTCATCAAAAGAATTCGAATCTAAAGATGGGGCAGGGAATAATGCACTCTTCTCCTTTTTCTCACTTAAAGTGAACAATTTCATAGTCTGATGTGGCATGCCCACTTTCAAACCATCATCTGTAGTATTTGATTGAAGATTGTTGGGACTTCTTGCTTGAAGTCTTTCATTTCNTAGGGAATAATGCACTCTTCTCCTTTTTCTCACTTAAAGTGAACAATTTCATTGTCTGATGTGGCATGGCCACTTTCAAACCATCATCTGTAGTATTTGATTGAAGATTGTTGGGACTTCTTGCTTGAAGTCTTTCATTTCNAATTGAGCATTAAAAAAAATCATGTTGTATACCTGGATGTATACCTGGATATAAATCTTGATTGATGAGCAATTAAATCATGATCGTAGATCTAACTTAAAAAATAAAAGATGGTGGAGATTACATCTCCTCCATACAGCCTTAAATTGGAGCTGTCCATTTCTTCTCTTCTCTTAGGTCATTTGATTAGACGTTATTAAAATGCATGTACTTTAGAAATGCAAAGTAAATGGAATACAAGCATTTTATAAATGTGAAGTTTGGACAGATGCAAATCAAATGCATTGAAATATTTTTACGCAAAATAGGCAATTACGAAAACAACACATAAAACTGTACTATTTATAAAATTCACAACATCTTGCATTCATTTTTTTAAATATTCACCCAAAAATCAGCATTTTCAACAAAAACCCAAAACATATTTTTCACTTCTGTCAAATTCTCAATGATTTTAATGTGGTATGTACAAATATACAAGTTTCATAGTTAAAGAGAAAATAGAGAAATTGAGTGTTATGTATGTAACTCTCCTTTTCGTGTTTGTTACATTACAGTTCAAATACTTTAAAATACAATGAATGTAGAAGGGTAATGGCTGTCGGCAATGACAAGCAATAGCCAATGGGCAATGAACGACAAGCAGTAGCAGCCAATGGTGATAGCAACCACAACGACACCAGCAATGAGAGGCAATGATGGTGCGGACAGCACTATCGAAATATGGGTGGAGTCAATGACTGAGGCGATGGTAGCCTTGGAAATGGCTGAGCTCGATCACGTTGACGAGTGACATTGAGTCGCGATTGACTAAAATGGTGTGGTGCACAATGGCAGGGTCAATGGGAGCAAAGAAAGGGGGTAGTGATGGTTGGCAAGGCAATAATGGTAAGAAATAATGNTGGTCGGCGTTTTGAAAAAGCCGTTGTCCTGTTTGGTTCGCACTTATTCCCAGATCATCAAGAACGGCTTTTTAAATTTGTAAAAGACGCGGACCTCGAGACGACCCCCGCGGTTTCGATAGAATTACTACTCCCCTGCCCTCGTACGCATCTGCCCTCGTCTAGTAATTATCCTTTGCATTTCGCATGCCCTAAGCGGTCCTCCTCTACAATCCGGTGTGTTTTCTCTCTTCTTCTTCAGCATCTCAATCCTTCAGCATTTCCTTCTTCGGCATTTCTCTATTCGTTCGCATGTCTCGTCTTCCTTCTTCGTCATTTGCAGTCCTTCGGGAAATGCGGTTAGAACTCTTTTTTTTATTTTTTTCCTATGGATCTGTAAAACGGCAGATAAGAAATGTCCATCATGATGTTTTTTTTTTAGGGGGGGGTTGTGAAAATTGATGGATCTGAACCCGTTAGATGTGAAATTACTAGATCCTACTCATTGTATGTTATAATTGGGCGGTTTTGCTCTTTTCGTTCTGGTTTTCTGTTAGTTTTTTATCTCCTGAAAGCTTTACATATATACCACGCGAACTATGTGGATTTATTACATATCTAAAACCTAAACTTCAATTTATACATATTTGCCCGTTATCTATCCTTCAAAATGTGTGTTTCACCTTATAAATGTAAACATAAAGGAATTGGGTGGTTCTTATATCAAATTCTCCTTTGCTGAATTTTTTTTCCCATATGAACGGAGAGCATATTTTTTTAATGCTTCATCAATATTATTTTCGTTCACATGTCTACCACATAATTTACTTATCTCTCAGTTGGGATATTTCTTGCTATGAAAAGAAATATTTTGTACATATCCGCTAATCTGACAGAACTCAATGAGTAAAGCTAAAGAGACTGGATCATCAGTCACGTGGGATAGAGGTGGGAAATAGGTCCACCACGTATTTTAACAAAGAAAAGTGACAAAATCTTATGGTTAAGTTCAAGAAAGTGATCGGAAGGTATTATGATCGAATGAAATTGAAGAACAATTGCGATCAATTAAAAAAACATTGAAAAATATGGAAAAAAAACTGAAAATGGAAAAATCTCTGGTGAGTTTGGCCTGCAAGATAGTTAAGCTCAATGATCCAACATTTCATTCCATTCCTTTACAAATTGCAAACGACCCTCGATACATGTCATTCTTCAAGGTTTGCCTTTAATATGTCATTCTTATATCAAATTCTCCTTTATTGAATTTTTTTCCCCTATCAACAAAGAGCATATTTTTTAATGCTTCATAAATATTATTTTCGTTCATATGGCTGCCACATAAATGACATATCTCTCAGTTACGACATTTCTTGCTATGAAAAGAAATATTTTGTGATTATTCATTAATCTGGCAGAACTCAATGAATAAAGCTAAAGAGACTAGATCATCGGTCAGGTGGAATGGAGAGGTCACTATTATATTATGTGATCTATGTCTGAGGAAGGTCGAGGTGGGGAATAGGCCCACCACGTATTTTATGGTTAAATACAAGGAAATGACCGGAAGGGATTATGATCAAATGATATTGAAGAACCAGTGGTATCCATTAAAAAATGATTGGAAAATATATAAAGAACTGAAAAGTGGATCAACGGGAATGAATTAAGATCCAGTAAAACGGACAATTGATGCACCTGAAGATTTATGAGCTGAGAAATTACAGGTATATAAATATTTAATATTATTTTATCTTGTATCAAATTTCACATTAAATTTAATTAACTTCATTAATAAAATTTTTTAATCTATTTAAGGCAGTGTTGTTAGCCAAAAAATTTAAATTTATTGGTATTGATCTAGTTTTGGAGGAGAAACTAGATGGCATGTTCCCTATGGTTGTCGCAACAGGAACTCATGCGTTCACCCCAAATAATCTAGGTTTTGGCAGCTCAGCACAGGACATGGAAACCGTAAAGATAGGTGAGTCAGGAGAAGATCCCAGCCAAGTCCACACAGATGTTCAATCTACTAGCTTGTCAAAGCGCCCTAAGGTAGACAAAAAGAATAAAGTAGCATTCATCAAAGGCACCATTGACACACTGATTAAAACATGCAAAGCAAGGTCTTTTCCCTGGCAGGACAGCTCCATTGACGAATTTCTCGAAGTCCTCAATACATATCATGATGTTAAAGCAGAGACAAGCGACTATTTAAAATACGTGAAGGTGTTATGAGACCCAACCATAAGACAGTTTTTTATGAAGTTGGAACTGTAAAACTGTGTCAAATACTTGAGCTCTTTCATGAATGAATGAATATTTAAGATATTATGGATTTTTATTTCCTATAGCAATGTCTCATATTTTTGTATAGACACTTTTTCAATTGTAGTATTATGTTTTTATTTATCATGTACTATGCACTAATTTTATTTTCTACGATTGTATCTTCTATGTTTCGCCACAATTTTCATGGTGTACTTTTCATTTTTCTTAGCTAATTTTTTTCTACCATCACTATATTTCTGTCATTGTTATGTACTTTTTTTATTTATCTTGTTTTCTATTGATAAAGTTTATAAATTACCCTTGTACTTATTTTGTAGTATGGATGAAGATGAAATTAATCACATCCGCAAAGTTGCACTAATCATTACGTTATTGTACTATTATTATCTTACAAGAGTCAACCGAAACCCATGTATGACGTTGAGTCAGATTGGAAATAGATGGGTGGGTGAGTTATTACGAGGTCATCACACGTGGTCCTTCAATATGATCTGTATGAGGAAAGGAATATTTCTTGACTTGCTTAATGAACTCCGGAGCCTTCATAGGTTGCAAAGCTCAATAAGAACGACGCCAAGAGAAATACAGGCAATAACCCTACACATTTTATCTCATAATGAATCAATTAGAGGTGTTATAGAGCGATTCTAACATTCATCAAAAACCATCATCATGTATTTCGCTATCAGTTTAAACTCTCTTGTGAGTTTGGCCTGCAAGATAGTTAAGCGCGAGGATTCAACATTCAAGTTCATTTTTTTACAAATTGCAAACAATCCTCGATACATGTCATTCTTCAAGGTTTGTCTTTAATATAACATTTGTACATTAAATTAATTTACATTACATACGTCAAAAGATTTTAACTGTAACTTCAGGATTATATTGGAGATAATGATGGAACACGCGTCGATGCACACTTATCTGGTGCAGAGAAGGTTGCGTACATTGGACGGTGCAGCACCCCCACAGAAAATGTTATAGTCGTCTGTGATTTTAACATGTGTTTTACCTTTGTTATGGCTGGATGAGAAGGGAGTGCGCATGATAGACGTGTCTTCAAGTTTACTACTATAAACCATATACATGATTTTCCGTGCCCACCTTCAGGTGAATCTGAGACAGCAATTTTTTTTTTAGTTTTTTTTCAATTTCTAATTAGTGTAATTAAACAAGTAAAAATTATTTGGTCGACGCCGAATATCACTTACAAAAGAAGTAATTGAAGTTTTATCCAGGTACGAAGTATCACCTCGATTTTGAAAGATCAAACGGGGTAGCACGAAACAAGAAAAATTATTTAACAAAAGGCACTCCTCGCACAGCGTAATCGAAAGAACTTCCGGAGCGTAGAAAAAGAAGTGGGTTATATTACGTGATATGTCGACTTACCTATTTCCGAAGCAAGTACAGGTAGTAGTTTGCACAATGACACTACACAATCTCATTCGACGGCACCACTCCAAATCAAATGCAGAATTCACCATCGTAGAAAATGATTCACTTCAGATCCCACCTGAAGCATACGAATATCATGTGGGAAGTACCATGCCACATGAAGAAATTGATTCACACAATGCATACACTCGAGAGAGTGAAGGTACATCAGAGATGGCGGCTATACGAGAACAAATAGCAGATGATATCAATCAATCGTGAATGAACAATTCATTTTTAATGTTGAAAATTTTATGTATTAGTTATTGTTATGTGTTCATTTTTATGTTTTTGAGATTGTGAAAATTTTTATCTGTTTAAGCACAATATAATATAATTATGAAAATTTTTATTTTTTATGGATATAAATCTAAGAAAGCAAATTTCTTAGATATATAAATACATAGGAATTGGTGTGATAAATGTATAATTGTATTGATAAGTATGTCTAAGAATTGTATATGTATTATGTACGCAAAATGCATAAGAATTGTGTGGTAATGTATGTAAGGCTTGTATTTCCTGCAGAGTTTAATGCACTCCTTTTATATTTTTTATAGTTTCAGCATTTTCAAAAGCTGGTTTGTTAGCAGTTACTTTTATTAGTACTTCATTTACATAGGGCTAGCAGCTACTTTCATTTGTTGGGTTAGACAAGCAAGCATTTTATAATCTTTCTGAAACATTTTACAAAAGGCACTCATACTTTCATTTGCTGGGTTAGACAGGCAAGCATTGTTCATTATGGACTGTTTTGTATGAAATTCTATGTTTATGTATTGTGCTACTCTGCCTCCATGCGTTGCAGAATAAAATTGCATAATTCAAACATTGCACTTTGGAATGATACTCTTATACCACCTAGATTATAATATAAGTTCACTTCTCACAATGAGCTGTAGTTTTATTTATGTGAACATCTGTGAGATGTTAATAATGAAGTTTTTAGATAGAATAGAAAGAACTTTTTAAATCAGACTGAGCTGCAACTGTTCTTTTTGTCATAATGGTTCTACAATTCTGAAAAAGTGTGGTTGCAGCTTGGATGACCCTCCTAATGAGCAACCGTTGTTTATGTACTGTTTAATGCCCTAAATTGTTTTGGTACAAGTTTGGTTTTTTTGTGTTTTATGACTTATATTTCGGTTATGTATGTTAATGTATTTCTAGTGTCTACATATATATTGTGGTCACCTATTACTTTAATGACTATTAATTCTCCTACAGAATATTAAAGATTGCTTTTATATGGATACTTCTGTATGAATACTTCTATATGGATACTTTTATATGGATACTTCACATTGTTTATGTGATACTTCTATATGGATACTTCACATTTTTTAGAGTCCATTTCATTGAGATCATTTTTACTTTGATTCATTTCTGTAGATTATTTCTTTAATTTTGTCTGTTATGTCATTTCTATATGAATACTTCTATATAGATCAAGATAGATTAGAGCTTGAACATGTGTTTAATATTAAGAATGAGAATCGTTATAGATTTAGGGAGTCAGAACATGTGTTTAGGGTAGAACTGAAAGAATTCTGCAATTTTTTGTTCTATACTGCAGCAAGTGGGAAATTTGTTATATCTGAGCTATTAAATTGTTTCCCANTGACATTGGCTTACTTTGAAAAGTACAAAGCATAGAAATCACATTGCAGTAGATGTCATGATTAATATCATAAAGCACTGACAGCAATGCTAGCTGCTCCAGCCTTGCCTCATCCAAACTCAAGAAAAATTATCCTGCTGCATCAGAAGAAAATCATGATGCAACGACTAAGTTAGAAATAGTATGAGGTATGTACGGGTATATTAATCAAGGCGAACTGCTTTCTAACAAAAGAACAGGATGGATATAAAACAATCAATCATAACCTATCTTTAAAAGATCACCTAATTACCTATCTGTAATTGACCTTATTCACTTCTCATATTTAGAAACCCATCCTACATTGTCTTTGAGAGGGGGTCAACCGAGTAAGAGAAAATTGATTTCAACATCACTTAAGGAACCTCCTGACAACAAGGAGCCCTGGAAAATGAAATTTTGAAGGTGCGGAAAAATTAAATAGAAAACACGGGGAAAATGGAAGAGATTAATGCCATGATGTCATCTGGTTGTAACCAAAACCATAAGGATCCCAGCCCGAGTCTGGTTCCTTTCTCTTTAATGGAAGCACAGATGTTGAGTGTTGTGAGCTAGTCTTCATCTGTTCTTCCAACAGATTACTGTGCCCTGGCATGAAAAAATGATTCAGACTTCTGGCTTCCCTATTCCCACTGTCCGTCTGAAATAAACCAGAATTCAAATCCATGCCTAGATTAGATGGCTCAACACCATTTAAACTTGATGGAGTGTTTGCTATGCTCATCAAAAAAGGATGATTTGGAAGTGGTGCGCCATGAGGACCTGCGGAGCGCATTAACTGTGACATGACAGTAGATGATCTGGCTTCTGCCATGAGAGGAATGTTTGAATTACCATAAATAGATGGATGGAAGGGAAAAGCTGGTGCAACTCCCGGTTCATTATAACTATAAATAGGTGGCACTTGATGCACGTAAGGCATCATAGGTCTGCCAATCATGAAAGCATCGTAAGTTAATCCAGATCCCACATACGTCTGATAAACTTCATTGGCATCATCCGTCTTTTCCACTGACTTTTTTGAACCCATGATGGGAAGAACCGAAGAGTTCATTGTATTAAGATTCTGAGAACTAAAATCATCGAGTAGAAAAAGGTTGTCATTCAAGTCAAAGTTATTCATTGAAGGCTTTCTTGAAGATGTTGACAATGTAGAAGAAAGGCTCATACTAATCTTTCGTGGATGATGACTTAGAAGTGATGATTGTAACGATTGTGCTTCCTCATCTCCTATTGAGCTAAGATCTAGCTGTATTCTCGCTGCCCATTCTGAACTTCTACAGAGGAGTCCCTGGAAGGGACGCAATAAGAAGCAGGCAATTCCTTCAGGACAGCAGGATCCAATGCCACATTGCTCTCAATCTCAAGTACATTTAAATCAATTTCTATCAAATTTTCTTTTTGTTTTGAATCTGATTTTGTCTTTCCAGGATCTAGAGCCATTTGAAGAGATGCAGAACGAAAAGCACTCATATCAGCAGAACCTCTCCAAAACGGAGCACCTCCAAATTGTAATGGAGCAGCCCATACAGGAGCTCCATTTGAGCCAGAAACAGTTGTTGGTGCAGATAAATTAACAGGATTGCTTGGGATAGAATTCATTGCACAATCAAAATTCTCAGAAAAGACATCCACATTCAGATCAAAGTCGTATTTAAACTTCTGAGTATTTAAACTTCTGAGTCGGATTGCTAGTTTTCTGATGAGCTGCTGCTTGATCAGGTGATTGCAAGCTTTGCTTCGCTTTCCTATCATCAGTGGTCACTTCCAAATACTTGCAATTGTCATTTTTAGGAGAAGAGACAGAATCAGAATCAACATTACTACTCATCGATCCCTTTTCATTTATTTTTCCACTTACTGGGTGGTCCTGCTTATTTTGTGCAATATCAGGAATTGCAGTGCAAATAATATCTCCTGAACTCATGTATGAAGAAGAGCTGCAAGATTGTTCTCTATAATCAACCTCTCTTTCAACTTCGATTGCAACTTGCCGAGCAACTTCCAACGCATCAAACTCTCCAGATTCAAGATCTAAATCTGATTTTTTGTTCAACGCTTTAGTTACCTTGAACTTAGATATTATGGAAGGATCTCCAAAGAGTAATTCATCGGTTCCTCTGCATTCCTTTAAAATGGATTCATTCAAAAGTAGATTATCTTCACTAGCAATTCCATTGGCCTCTTCTCTCAGTGGGCTTCCATTGTCATATAAATTTTCAACTTCTTTGTCAGAATCCCCTTCAGATTTGAACTCCAATGTTCTTGAATTCTTTGACGTCCCTTTATCAGCACCAATACTTTTAAGACTAGTATCCACAGGCTCCAACAGATTAAATCTTCCATCCAAAGAATCTAGAATGGCTGATGTGGTGCATGCCAATATAGGCCTTTTTGTAGGTGAAGTTACAGCTTGGCCAGTAGATGGCAGTACGCATAAACCATCGCTTTGACTCGAATCATATGACACGCCCAGCCCTGTGTTCATTTTGGTGCAAATTCCATCATGAATCTCAGTAGCTGAAGTGAAGCACTCATCACGATCGTTTATAAGGGCCTTTGGAAAAACAGGTGTACTGGAAGGTGGCATTACTACCACAGCAACAGAAGATTCATCAGCAGAAAGTTTTTCATCAAAAGAATTCGAATCTAAAGATGGGGCAGGGAATAATGCACTCTTCTCCTTTTTCTCACTTAAAGTGAACAATTTCATAGTCTGATGTGGCATGCCCACTTTCAAACCATCATCTGTAGTATTTGATTGAAGATTGTTGGGACTTCTTGCTTGAAGTCTTTCATTTCTACCAGAGTCTATCACGCAGCTCCCTTCCTCCACTGCTTTTTGGCATGGAGGACTGTCAAAATTTTTATCTTCGCCGTGTTTAACCTCCGCTGAGGTGGCATCAGTAGAAGGTTTTGAACTCTCAACAAGATTCAAGCAGCCTTTCTCCATGTCTTTGTAATCATCATCATTAATCCTTTCAGCATTCCACCTCGCAAGCAATGCTTGTGCCCTTACCTTGATGTCAGTGGTTTTATGACCACACAGTTTCTCAACATTTAATAATATTCCAGTAGCTTTCAACTTCTTAATAACTACAGATAGTTTCTCAAATAATCCCAATAAGACATTTATCAACCTTTGAAGCACTTTTAACCTTTACATATTTGATGGCGAGTCAATGAAAATCTAAAATATTATGGATTATTTACACCAGACGTAATGCCTTAAGAACCAGACGCCCCATTGGAATAAAAGACTAATACCACAATACATGGACCAAGTGAAACATTATGTATTACACGAAAGGTTAATTAACAGACAGCCAAATTGTAGGTTGGGGGAGCTAGGCAGTTTACTTTATGTCATCTGGAGTGATTTCATTAGACCAGGTTGGGGGAGCTAGGCAGTTTACTTTATATCATCTGGAGTGATTTCATTAGACCGAAATCCTTTGAATGAGCACGTCATGGTCTTGGTATTAAATATAATCAGAGGTCAAGCAGATTATCTATGATCACAATTTAGGCATAGGTTGTTGAAAGATCAAATAAATTGTGTTCATTGAAATTTTAATGGTCAAATCTCTCCAGGAAATTTATCGACATATAAGATGCTACAAGTACACCAACAAATATCTATCATCAATCAATATAGTCTGATGATCAAGATCTAAAAAAAATCTATATAGGTGAATCAAAATTTTAATTGCAAGCTAAAGATGAATTTTCAACTTAATTTGTGTATGTATTTGATTAACAATTTTTTTATTAGGATAACTTAGCTTAAATTATTTTTAAATCTGACATTATCTAGTTTGTTATTGTAAGATGGGGTTCCTTTCTTTATGAAGATTGTTTAGAGAAATGACCAGATTTATTCACCGTTGTAATTGCCTACAAAGAAGCCCTTTCAAACCAGTGAAATTGATCCAGATACCCTCAAATATTTTACTTTTTCCTCATCCTCTCCTCTCTACCACCGGCTCATGTACCCAATAACTCACAACTCCTTCCCGTTTGTAACACATTTTGCAGATCTACTTCTCACAATTAGTGTAGCTTCTCCTGCAGCTGCTTGTTGCTTTTTGTAGCCCTGCTGCCCTAGTTTTGCTGCTAATATTTTAACATTGTATCTCCTATTTCTGAGTTTTGCCGCTAACCACCAATCCTTGTTTGCTTCCTTTATTTCTGTAATTTTTTAGAGCTGTTGCTAACAATCAGTCCAGGAAACAGAGAAGAACTATTTGTTTGCTGATTTTAGACAAAAAAAACCAAGAAACAACAGCCATTACTTGTTCAAGGGAAGAATCAATAGGATGCTTGTTGTTAACAGCAAATCTGGGAAAAACAGTGAATTAACGGGCCGTTTGGGGCAGCTTATAAGTGTGGTCGGCGTTTTGAAAAAGCCGTTGTCCTGTTTGGTTCGCACTTATTCCCAGATCATCAAGAACGGCTTTTTAAATTTGTAAAAGACGCGGACCTCGAGACGACCCCCGCGGTTTCGATAGAATTACTACTCCCCTGCCCTCGTACGCATCTGCCCTCGTCTAGTAATTATCCTTTGCATTTCGCATGCCCTAAGCGGTCCTCCTCTACAATCCGGTGTGTTTTCTCTCTTCTTCTTCAGCATCTCAATCCTTCAGCATTTCCTTCTTCGGCATTTCTCTATTCGTTCGCATGTCTCGTCTTCCTTCTTCGTCATTTGCAGTCCTTCGGGAAATGCGGTTAGAACTCTTTTTTTTATTTTTTTCCTATGGATCTGTAAAACGGCAGATAAGAAATGTCCATCATGATGTTTTTTTTTTAGGGGGGGGTTGTGAAAATTGATGGATCTGAACCCGTTAGATGTGAAATTACTAGATCCTACTCATTGTATGTTATAATTGGGCGGTTTTGCTCTTTTCGTTCTGGTTTTCTGTTAGTTTTTTATCTCCTGAAAGCTTTACATATATACCACGCGAACTATGTGGATTTATTACATATCTAAAACCTAAACTTCAATTTATACATATTTGCCCGTTATCTATCCTTCAAAATGTGTGTTTCACTTTATAAATGTAAACATAAAGGAATTGGGTGGTTCTTATATCAAATTCTCCTTTGCTGAATTTTTTTTCCCATATGAACGGAGAGCATATTTTTTTAATGCTTCATCAATATTATTTCCATTCACATGTCTACCACATAAATTACTTATTTCTCAGTTGGGACATTTCTTGCTATGAAAAGAAATATTTTGTACTTATCCGCTAATCTGACAGAGCTCAATGAGTAAAATTAAAGATACTGGATCATCAGTCACGTGGGATAGAGGGGTCACTATTATATTATGTGATTTATCTCTAAGGGAGGTCGAGGTGGGAAATAGGTCCACCACGTATTTTAACAAAGAAGAGTGACAAAATCTTATGGTTAAGTTCAAGAAAGTGATCGGAAGGTATTATGATCGAATGAAATTGAAGAATAATTGCGATCAATTAAAAAAAGATTGAAAAATATGGAAAAAAAACTGAAAATGGAAAAATCTCTGGTGAGTTTGGCCTGCAAGATAGTTAAGGTCAATGATCCAACATTTCATTTCATTCCTTTACAAATTGCAAACGACCCTCGATACACGTCATTCTTCAAGGTTTGCCTTTAATATGTCATTCTTATATCAAATTCTCCTTTATTGAAATTTTTCCCCTATCAACAGAGAGCATATTTTTTAATGCTTCATAAATATTATTTTCGTTCATATGGCTGCCACATAAATGACATATCTCTCNCTCAATGATCCAACATTTCATTCCATTCCTTTACAAATTGCAAACGACCCTCGATACATGTCATTCTTCAAGGTTTGCCTTTAATATGTCATTCTTATATCAAATTCTCCTTTATTGAATTTTTTTCCCCTATCAACAAAGAGCATATTTTTTAATGCTTCATAAATATTATTTTCGTTCATATGGCTGCCACATAAATGACATATCTCTCAGTTACGACATTTCTTGCTATGAAAAGAAATATTTTGTGATTATTCATTAATCTGGCAGAACTCAATGAATAAAGCTAAAGAGACTAGATCATCGGTCAGGTGGAATGGAGAGGTCACTATTATATTATGTGATCTATGTCTGAGGAAGGTCGAGGTGGGGAATAGGCCCACCACGTATTTTATGGTTAAATACAAGGAAATGACCGGAAGGGATTATGATCAAATGATATTGAAGAACCAGTGGTATCCATTAAAAAATGATTGGAAAATATATAAAGAACTGAAAAGTGGATCAACGGGAATGAATTAAGATCCAGTAAAACGGACAATTGATGCACCTGAAGATTTATGAGCTGAGAAATTACAGGTATATAAATATTTAATATTATTTTATCTTGTATCAAATTTCACATTAAATTTAATTAACTTCATTAATAAAATTTTTTAATCTATTTAAGGCAGTGTTGTTAGCCAAAAAATTTAAATTTATTGGTATTGATCTAGTTTTGGAGGAGAAACTAGATGGCATGTTCCCTATGGTTGTCGCAACAGGAACTCATGCGTTCACCCCAAATAATCTAGGTTTTGGCAGCTCAGCACAGGACATGGAAACCGTAAAGATAGGTGAGTCAGGAGAAGATCCCAGCCAAGTCCACACAGATGTTCAATCTACTAGCTTGTCAAAGCGCCCTAAGGTAGACAAAAAGAATAAAGTAGCATTCATCAAAGGCACCATTGACACACTGATTAAAACATGCAAAGCAAGGTCTTTTCCCTGGCAGGACAGCTCCATTGACGAATTTCTCGAAGTCCTCAATACATATCATGATGTTAAAGCAGAGACAAGCGACTATTTAAAATACGTGAAGGTGTTATGAGACCCAACCATAAGACAGTTTTTTATGAAGTTGGAACTGTAAAACTGTGTCAAATACTTGAGCTCTTTCATGAATGAATGAATATTTAAGATATTATGGATTTTTATTTCCTATAGCAATGTCTCATATTTTTGTATAGACACTTTTTCAATTGTAGTATTATGTTTTTATTTATCATGTACTATGCACTAATTTTATTTTCTACGATTGTATCTTCTATGTTTCGCCACAATTTTCATGGTGTACTTTTCATTTTTCTTAGCTAATTTTTTTCTACCATCACTATATTTCTGTCATTGTTATGTACTTTTTTTATTTATCTTGTTTTCTATTGATAAAGTTTATAAATTACCCTTGTACTTATTTTGTAGTATGGATGAAGATGAAATTAATCACATCCGCAAAGTTGCACTAATCATTACGTTATTGTACTATTATTATCTTACAAGAGTCAACCGAAACCCATGTATGACGTTGAGTCAGATTGGAAATAGATGGGTGGGTGAGTTATTACGAGGTCATCACACGTGGTCCTTCAATATGATCTGTATGAGGAAAGGAATATTTCTTGACTTGCTTAATGAACTCCGGAGCCTTCATAGGTTGCAAAGCTCAATAAGAACGACGCCAAGAGAAATACAGGCAATAACCCTACACATTTTATCTCATAATGAATCAATTAGAGGTGTTATAGAGCGATTCTAACATTCATCAAAAACCATCATCATGTATTTCGCTATCAGTTTAAACTCTCTTGTGAGTTTGGCCTGCAAGATAGTTAAGCGCGAGGATTCAACATTCAAGTTCATTTTTTTACAAATTGCAAACAATCCTCGATACATGTCATTCTTCAAGGTTTGTCTTTAATATAACATTTGTACATTAAATTAATTTACATTACATACGTCAAAAGATTTTAACTGTAACTTCAGGATTATATTGGAGATAATGATGGAACACGCGTCGATGCACACTTATCTGGTGCAGAGAAGGTTGCGTACATTGGACGGTGCAGCACCCCCACAGAAAATGTTATAGTCGTCTGTGATTTTAACATGTGTTTTACCTTTGTTATGGCTGGATGAGAAGGGAGTGCGCATGATAGACGTGTCTTCAAGTTTACTACTATAAACCATATACATGATTTTCCGTGCCCACCTTCAGGTGAATCTGAGACAGCAATTTTTTTTTTAGTTTTTTTTCAATTTCTAATTAGTGTAATTAAACAAGTAAAAATTATTTGGTCGACGCCGAATATCACTTACAAAAGAAGTAATTGAAGTTTTATCCAGGTACGAAGTATCACCTCGATTTTGAAAGATCAAACGGGGTAGCACGAAACAAGAAAAATTATTTAACAAAAGGCACTCCTCGCACAGCGTAATCGAAAGAACTTCCGGAGCGTAGAAAAAGAAGTGGGTTATATTACGTGATATGTCGACTTACCTATTTCCGAAGCAAGTACAGGTAGTAGTTTGCACAATGACACTACACAATCTCATTCGACGGCACCACTCCAAATCAAATGCAGAATTCACCATCGTAGAAAATGATTCACTTCAGATCCCACCTGAAGCATACGAATATCATGTGGGAAGTACCATGCCACATGAAGAAATTGATTCACACAATGCATACACTCGAGAGAGTGAAGGTACATCAGAGATGGCGGCTATACGAGAACAAATAGCAGATGATATCAATCAATCGTGAATGAACAATTCATTTTTAATGTTGAAAATTTTATGTATTAGTTATTGTTATGTGTTCATTTTTATGTTTTTGAGATTGTGAAAATTTTTATCTGTTTAAGCACAATATAATATAATTATGAAAATTTTTATTTTTTATGGATATAAATCTAAGAAAGCAAATTTCTTAGATATATAAATACATAGGAATTGGTGTGATAAATGTATAATTGTATTGATAAGTATGTCTAAGAATTGTATATGTATTATGTACGCAAAATGCATAAGAATTGTGTGGTAATGTATGTAAGGCTTGTATTTCCTGCAGAGTTTAATGCACTCCTTTTATATTTTTTATAGTTTCAGCATTTTCAAAAGCTGGTTTGTTAGCAGTTACTTTTATTAGTACTTCATTTACATAGGGCTAGCAGCTACTTTCATTTGTTGGGTTAGACAAGCAAGCATTTTATAATCTTTCTGAAACATTTTACAAAAGGCACTCATACTTTCATTTGCTGGGTTAGACAGGCAAGCATTGTTCATTATGGACTGTTTTGTATGAAATTCTATGTTTATGTATTGTGCTACTCTGCCTCCATGCGTTGCAGAATAAAATTGCATAATTCAAACATTGCACTTTGGAATGATACTCTTATACCACCTAGATTATAATATAAGTTCACTTCTCACAATGAGCTGTAGTTTTATTTATGTGAACATCTGTGAGATGTTAATAATGAAGTTTTTAGATAGAATAGAAAGAACTTTTTAAATCAGACTGAGCTGCAACTGTTCTTTTTGTCATAATGGTTCTACAATTCTGAAAAAGTGTGGTTGCAGCTTGGATGACCCTCCTAATGAGCAACCGTTGTTTATGTACTGTTTAATGCCCTAAATTGTTTTGGTACAAGTTTGGTTTTTTTGTGTTTTATGACTTATATTTCGGTTATGTATGTTAATGTATTTCTAGTGTCTACATATATATTGTGGTCACCTATTACTTTAATGACTATTAATTCTCCTACAGAATATTAAAGATTGCTTTTATATGGATACTTCTGTATGAATACTTCTATATGGATACTTTTATATGGATACTTCACATTGTTTATGTNCCATTAATCTGACAGAACTCAATGAATAAAGCTAAAGAGACTGGATCATCGGTCAGGTGGAATGGAGAGGTCGCTATTATATTATGTGATCTATGTCTGAGGAAGGTCGAGGTGGGGAATAGGCCCACCACGTATTTTATGGTTAAATACAAGGAAGTGACCGGAAGGGATTATGATCAAATGATATTAAAGAACCAGTGGTATCAATTAAAAAATGATTGGAATATATATAAAGAACTGAAAAGTGAATCAACGGGAATGAATTAAGATCCAGTAAAACGGACAATTGATGCACCTGAAGATTTATAGTCTGAGAAATTACAGGTATATAAATATTTAATATTATTTTATCTTGTATCAAATTTCACATTGAATTTAATTAACTTCATTAATAAAACTTTTTAATCTATTTAAGGCAGTCTTGTTAGCCAAAAAATTTAAATTTATTGATATTGATCCAGTTTTGGAGGAGAAACTGGATGGCATGTTCCCTATGGTTGTCGCAACAGGAACTCATGTGTTCACCCCAAATAATCTAGGTTTTGGCAGCTCAGCACAGGACATGAAAACCGTGCAGATAGGTGAGTTAGGAGAAGGTCCCAGCCAAGTCCACACAGATGTTCAATCTACTAGCTTGTCAAAGCGCCCTAGGGTAGACAACCCTAGGGTAGACAAAAAAAATAAAGTAGCATTCATCAAAGGCATCATTGACACACTGATTAAAACATGCAAAGCAAGGTCTTTTCCCTGGTAGGACAGCTCCATTGACGAATTTCTCGAAGTCCTCAATACATATCATGATGTTAAAGCAGACACAAGCGACTATTTAAAATACGTGAAGGTGTTATGAGACCTAACCATAAGACAGTTTTTTATGAAGTTGGAACTGTAAAACTGTGTCAAATACTTGAGCTCTTTCATGAATGAATGAATATTTAAGATATTATGGATCTTTATTTCCAATAGCAATGTCTCATATTTTTGTATAGACACTTTTTCAATTGTGGTATTATGTTTTTATTTATCATGTACTATGCACTAATTTTATTTTCTACGATTGTGTCTTCTATGTTTCGTCACAATTTTCATGGTGTACTTTTCATTTTTCTTAGCTAATTTTTTTCTACCATCACTATATTTCTGTCATTGTTATGTACTTTTTTTATTTATCTTGTTTTCTATTGATAAAGTTTATAAATTACCCTTGTACTTATTTTGTAGTATGGATGAAGATGAAATTAATCACATCCGCAAAGTTGCACTAATCATTACCTTATTGTACTATTATTATCTTACAAGCGTCAACCGAAACCCATGTATGACGTTGAGTCAGATTGGAAATAGATGGGTGGGTGAGTTATTACGAGGTCATCACACGCGGTTCTTCAATATGATCTGTATGATGAAAGGAATATTTCTTGACTTGCTTAATGAACTCCGGAGCCTTCATAGGTTGCACAGCTCAACAAGAACGATGCCAAGAGAAATACAGGCAATAACCCTACACATTTTATCTCATAATGAATCAATTAGAGGTGTTATAGAGCGATTCTAACATTCATCAAAAACCATCATCATGTATTTCGCTATCAGTTTAAACTCTCTTGTGAGTTTGGCCTGCAAGATAGTTAAGCACGAGGATCCAACATTCAATTTCATTTTTTTACAAATTGCAAACAATCTTCGATACATGTCATTCTTCAAGGTTTGTCTTTAATATAACATTCGTACATTAAATTAATTTACATTACATACGTCAAAAGGTTTTAACTGTAACTTCAGGATTATATTGGAGATAATGATGGAACACGCGTCGATGCACACTTATCTGGTGCATAGAAGGTTGCGTACATTGGACGGTGCAGCACCCCCACAAAAAATGTTATGATCGTGTGTGATTTTAACATGTGTTTTACATTTGTTATGGCTGGATGAGAAGGGAGTGTGCATGATAGACGTGTTTTCAAGTTTACTACTATAAACGATATACATGATTTTCCGTGCCCACCTTCAGGTGAATCTGAGACAGCAATTTTTTTTTTAGTTTTTTTTCAATTTCTAATTAGTGTAATTAAACAAGTAAAAATTATTTGGTCGACGCCGGATATCACTTACAAAAGAAGTAATTGAAGTTTTATCTAGATACGAAGTATCACATCCTCGATTTTGAAAGATCAAGCGGGGTAGCACGAGGCAAGAAAAATTATTTAACAAAAGGCACTCCTCGCACAGCGTAATCGAAAGAACTTTCGGAGTGTAGAAAAAAAAAGTGGGTTATATTACGTGATATGTCGATTTACCTATTTCCGAAGCAAGTACAGGTAGTAGTTTGCACAATGACACTACATAATCTCATTCGACGGCACCACTCCAAATCAAATGCAGAATTCACCGTCGTAGAAAATGATTCACTTCAGATCCCACCTGAAGCATACGAATATCATGTGGGAAGTACAATGCCACATGAAGAAATTGATTCACACAATGCATACACTCGAGAGAGTGAAGGTGCATCAGAGATGGCGGCTATACGAGAACAAATAGCAGATGATATCAATCAATCGTGAATGAACAATTCATTTTTTATGTTGAAAATTCTATGTATTAGTTATTGTTATGTATTCATTTCTATGTTTTTGAGATTGTGAAAATTTTTATCCGTTTAAGCACAATATAATGTAATTATGAAAATTTCTATTTTTTATGAATATAAATCTAAGAAAGCAAATTTCTTAGATATATAAATACATAGGAATTGGTGTGGTAAATGTATAATTGTATTGATAAGTATGTCTAAGAATTGTATATGTATTATGTATGCAAAATGCATAAGAATTGTGTGGTAATGTATGTAAGGCTTGTATTTCCTGCAGAGTTTAATGCACTCCTTTTATATTTTCTATAGTTTCAGCATTTTCAAAAGCTGGTTTGTTAGCAGTTACTTTTATTAGCATTTCATTTACATAGGGCTAGCAGCTACATTCATTTGTTGGGTTAGACAAGCAAGCATTTTATGTCTTTCTGAAACATTTTACAAAAGGCACTCATACTTTCATTTGTTGGGTTAGACAGGTAAGCATTGTTCATTATGGATTGTTTTGTATGAAATTCTATGTTTATGTATTGTGTTATTCTGCCTCCATGCGTTGCAGAATAAAATTGCATAATTCAAACATTGCACTTTGGAATGATACTCTTATACCACCTAGATTATAATATAAGTTCACTTCTCACAATGAGCTGTAGTTTTATTTATGTGAATATCTGTGAGATGTTAATAATGAAGTTTTTAGATAGAATAGAAAGAATTTTTTAAATCACACTGAGCTGCAACTGTTCTTTTTGTCATAATGGTTCTACAATTCTGAAAAAGTGTGGTTGCAGCTTGGATGACCCTCCTAATGAGCAACCGTTGTTTATGTACTGTTTAATGCCCTAAATTGTTTTGGTACAAGTTTGGTTTTTTTGTGTTTTATGACTTATATTTTGGTTATGTATGTTAATGTATTTCTAGTGTCTACATATGTATTGTGGTCACCTATTACTTTAATGACTATTAATTCTCCCACAGAATGTTAAAGATTGTTTTTTATATGGATACTTCTGTATGAATACTTCTATATGGATACTTTTATATGGATACTTCACATTGTTTATGTGATACTTCTATATGGATACTTCACATTTTTTAGAGTCCATTTCATTGAGATCATTTTTACTTTGATTCATTTCTGTAGATTATTTCTTTAATTTTGTCTGTTATGTCATTTCTATATGAATACTTCTATATAGATCAAGGTAGATTAGAGCTTGAACATGTGTTTAATATTAAGAATGAGAATGGTTATAGATTTAGGGAGTCAGAACATGTGTTTAGGGTAGAACTGAAAGAGTTCTGCAATTTTTTGTTCTATACTGCAGCAAGTGGGAAATTTGTTATATCTGAGCTATTAAATTGTTTCCCAATTCTATATTCAACTCTCTCTTTAATTATGCATATTAGTATGAAAGTTAAAGTGATGTCAACTATTGTTTTGACATTGACCTGTTCTTGGACAATGACGTGCAGTAATTTGAATATGATAATTTGTATTGAGCATAATAGCAATGAGCTATCTAATAATAGCAATGCATTTGAGTGTGAAGATATCTCTCATTGTAGCTTGGATGGCCCTTCTTTTAGGGCAACTGCTGCTTCTTTTAGGGCACTTCATATGAATTATTTGACTACTTTTTTGGTAGTGCAAAAGGAATGGTAAACTGCAATTTTTTTACATTTATCCAGGAACTTTAAGAATTACTTACCCACCTCTGCTTATGAATGTGTTGTGGATTTAATAATCATGGGGGTGGATTATTTTTATTTAGGTCTCTTTTTTGTTTGTTGTTAATATTCATGTAGTTTATGAAATCTGAAGTTTTATTGAAAATAGTGTGTTGGTGCAAAATATTAATGTCGGGGAAGTACACTGTTTGGTTCCAGCAACTCTCTTACAGTTTGGTCTGTTGTGAGGTTTTCCTGCTATTTGGAGCAACCTATGTTCAGATTTTTAAATTGCATTATTTTCAATTTTCAGTAACATATGTTCAGTTTTCCTACTATTACATGCTTTAAAGTATTTTCAGGATGTGGGGTTTTCTCTATTCAAAATGTGTTTGTTCAAATTTCAGGGATTGGAAGAAAGTTACCTGTTGTGATGCTTAAATTGAGACTACATGATTTGGTTAGAAGTTACCTGCTTCNGGAAAACAGCTGATTCTAGATAAGTGATTAATCTGCCCATTTTTTGGATAAGTTGTTTAGCTGTTTGGTCAGTGTGTTTTTGTAAATAGTTAATTTGCATATTTTTTTATAAATTTAAAAAATTTTATTAATAAAATCATAGAGGGGAGATAAATGTGAAGATTGAAGAACATGAAAATATAAAATAATCTTAAAATTAAAGTTAAAATGTTAAAACATAAACATACAAAATATTTATATCACTTAAATATTTCAGGTCACATTACAAAAGCAAAGTTACTTAAACAAAAGTGAAATACACCTTAACACACTAATATTTACTATAATGAGACCTAAAAAAAAAAAGTAAAAAATAACATGTTAAAATTACAAGAAAAAAAATTTTAATGTTGACTTTAACATGTAGCAGCATATCACGGCTCATATTGTCCAATTTTGACAATCCAGAACCTTAAGCAAACATGTCCGACTGGGATACCGTAAAAATGAAAGCGCTCGAACCAGAAGCGGTGTTCTGAAATTGTGATACCGACAAACTCCGAGCAGCGGTGTCTAGTTGGGATATCATAAAAACAAACTTACTGTCAGCCCACCTGAAGAAAGTGTAGTCCTCCTGTCCTTGTGCCCACCACAGGCACCTGTGAAGTTGTATTTCGTAGTTATGTGGCTATTGTGACGTGAATAGCAAGGACGAAAGTCCGCACGGACACATCACTTCTTCGGACTTCCCTGAATATCTGGAACTCATCTCCAGCAGTTATTAAAAAGAGAATAGATTAGTCAAAAATTTGGAGAAATATAGAAAATATACTTACCGAAGTATGGAGACAACGGTTGCCGACAACAAATTTCTATTGTCATCCAAACAACTCCACAGTTATCTCAAAAAAATCAGTAGATTTAGTAGTAAAAAAAATTAATAATACATAAATTCATATAATAGCATTTGGTCCATAAATCCATTTATTCAAACATATTTTCATTTACTCAGAAACACGTAACAGTAAAGCAACTTCATAAATTCATTTATCCAAACAAATTAAAGCAGCAGATACTTTAAAGTACCAAAATTAAGCAGTAGTTAATTTGAAGGAAAGAATAGTATGTTTCAACTTCCAGGTATAAAACAGTTAATTAGAAGCAGGTAACTTCCAGCCAAATCATGTAATCTCAATTTAAGCACCACAACCGGTAACTGTCTTCTAATCCNCTTTTTACATTTATCCAGGAACTTTGAGAATTACTTACCCACCTCTGCTTATGAATGTGTTGTGGATTTGATAATCATGGGGGTGGATTATTTTTATTTAGGTCTCTTTTTTGTTTGTTGTTAATATTCAGGTAGTTTATGAAATCTGAAGTTTTATTGAAAATAGTGTGTTGGTGCAAAATATTAATGTCGGGAAGTACACTGTTTGGTTCCAGCAACTCTCTTACAGTTTGGTCTGTTGTGAGGTTTTCCTGCTATTTGGAGCAACCTATGTTCATATTTTTAAATTGCATTATTTTCAATTTTCAACAACATATGTTCAGTTTTCCTGTTATTACATGCTTTAAAGTATTTTCACGATGTGGGATTTTCTCTATTCAAAATGTGTTTGTTCAAATTTCACGGATTGGAAGAAAGTTACCTGTTGTGATGCTTAAATTGAGACTACATGATTTGGTTAGAAGTTACCTGCTTCAAATTAACTATTTTATATCTGAAAGTTGAAACATGCTCTTCTTTCCTTCAAATTACCTGTTGCTTCATTTAGGTGCTTCAAAGTACCTGCTGCTTTAATTTGTTTGAATATATGGATTTATAAAGTTGATTTGCTATTACATATTCCTGAGTAAATGCAAATATGTTTGGATATATGAATTTATAGAGCAAATGCAACTATAAAGATTTAAGTACTACTAATTTCTTTTTACTACTAAATCTACTTATTTTATTGAGATAACTGTAGAGCGGTTTAGATGGCCACAGAAATTTATTGTTGTCAACTGTTGTCTTCATANCCAAATGCAACTATAAAGATTTAAGTGCTACTAATTTCTTTTTACTACTAAATCTACTGATTTTATTGAGATAACTGTAGAGCGGTTTAGATGGCCACAGAAATTTATTGTTGTCAACTGTTGTCTTCATACTTTGGTAAGTATATTTTCTATATTTCCTCAAATTTTTTACAGATCTATTCTCTTTTTAATAATTGGAGGACGATGAGTTTCAGATATTCAAGAAAGTCCGGAAAAATTGTGTGTCGGTGTGGGCTACCGTCCTTGCTACTCACATCACCCCAGCAGCTACGAGNTGTAAGTATATTTTCTATCTTTCCTCAAATTTTTTACAGATAAATTCTCTTTTCAATAATTGCAAGACGATGAGTTACAGATATTCAGGAAAGTCCGGAAAAATTGTGTGTCGGTGTGGGCTACCGTCCTTGCTACTCACATCACCCCAGCAGCTACGAGAGGCAATTTTACAGGTGCCCACGATGGGCACAAGGACAAGAGGACTGCACTTTCTTCAAATAGGCCAATAATACGTCTGTTTCTATGATATCCAAACTGGACGCCGCTACTCGGAGTTTGTAGGTATCACAATTTAAGAACACCGCTTCTGGTTCAAGTGCTTACATTTCTACGGTATCTCAGTCGAACACGTTTGCTCAATGTTCTGGAGTGTCATATCCAGGCAGCATGGGTCGTGATATGCTGTTATATTTTAAAGTCAACNGATAGGCCAATAATACGTCTGTTTCTATGATATCCAAATTGGACGCCGCTGCTCGGAGTTCGTCGGTATCACAATTTCAGAACACCGCTTCTGGTTCAAGTGCTTCCATTTCTACGGTATCCCAGTCGAACAAATTTGCTCAATGTTCTGGAGTGTCATATCCAGGCAGCATGGGTCGTGATATGCTGTTATATTTTAAAGTCAACATTATAATTTTTTCCTTGTAATTTTAACATGTTATTTTTTCTTCTTTTTTGTCTCATTATAGTACATATTAGTATGTTAAGATGTATTTCACTTTTGTTTAGATAACTATGTTTCTGTGATGTGACCTGAAATATTTAAATGGTATAAATATTTTGTATTTTCATGCCTTAACATTTGAATTTTAATTTTAAGAATATTTGTATTTTCATGTTTTTCAATCTTCACATTTATCTCCTATNGTGTTTCTGTGATGTGACCTGAAATATTTAAATGGTACAAATATTTTGTATTTTCATGTCTTAACATTTGAATTTTAATTTTAAGAATATTTGTATTTTCATGTTTTTCAATCTTCACATTTATCTCCTATTTATGATTGCATTAAGAAAATTTGATAAATTTATAAAAAAATCTGAAAATCAGTTGTTTACAAAACGCACAAACCAAACAGTTAAACAGCTTATCCAGAAAAGGGGCAGATTGGTCATTTATCAAGAATCGGCTGTTTTCTAAACGCACAAACCAAACAGTCAGTCAGCTTATCCGGATCAGCTGGTCATCAGCAGATTATCAGGATAAGCTGTTTATTAGCATAACCTGGATAAGCTGCAGCTGCCCGAAACATACCCTAAATTGTTAACCAACTATGAAGTATTCAAAATCAATAAAGAATTAATGTAGCCCATAATAAGTAAGAGACTAAGGGCCTGTTTGGGGCAGCTGCAGCTTATCCAGCTTGCTGATAAGAAGCTTATCCTGATAATCTACTGATGATCAGCTGATCCAGATAAATTGANTAGCATAACCTGGATAAGCTGCAGCTGCCTGAAACATACCCTAAATTGTTAACCAGCTATGAAGTATTCCAAATCAATAAAGAATTAATGTAGCCCATAATAAGTAAGAGACTAAGGGCCTGTTTGGGGAAGCTGCAGCTTATCCAGCTTGCTGATAAGAAGCTTATCCAGCTTGCTGATAAGAAGCTTATCCTGATAATCTACTGATGATCAGCTGATCCAGATAAATTGACTAGCTGTTTGGTTTGTGCGTTTCGAAAACAGCTGATTCTAGATAAGTGATTAATCTGCTCATTTTTTGGATAAGTTGTTTAGCTGTTTGGTTAGTGTGTTTTGTAAATAGTTAATTTGCATATTTTTTTATAAATTTAACAAATTTTATTAATAAAATCATAGATGGGAGAAAAATGTGAAGATTGAAGAACATGAAAACATAAAATAATCTTAAAATTAAAGTTTAAATATTAAGACATAAACATACAAAATATTTATATCACTTAAATATTTCAGGTCACATTACAAAAGCAAAGTTACTTAAACAAAAATAAAATACACCTTAACACACTAATATTTACTATAATGAGACCTAAAAAAAGTAAAAAATAACATGTTAAAATTACAAGAAAAAAAATTTTAATGTTGACTTTAACATGTAGCAGCATATCACGGCTCATATTGTCGAGTTTTGACAATCCAGAACCTTAAGCAAACATGTCCGACTGGGATACCGTAAAAATGAAAGCACTCGAACCAGAAGCGGTGTTCTGAAATTGTGATACCGACGAACTCCGAGCAGCGGTGTCTAGTTGGGATATCATAAAAACAGACTTACTGTCAGCCCACCTGAAGAAAGTGCAGTCCTCCTGTCCTTGTGCCCACCGCAAGCACCTATAAAGTTGTATTTCGTAGTTATGTGGCTATTGTGACGTGAATAGCAAGGACGAAAGTCCGCACCGACACATCACTTCTTCGGACTTCCCTGAATATCTGGAACTCATTGCCCAGCAGTTATTAAAAAGAGAATAGATTAGTCAAAAATTTGGGGAAATATAGAAAATATACTTACCGAAGTATGGAGACAACGGTTGCCGACAACAAATTTCTATTGNATTTAGATTTGATTTGGATAATCCATTTCCTTAGTTCTATTTTAAAAATCTTTCAAACTTCAACTTAAATATGCATCTTTTGATTTTTATTTTGTAAAAAAGATTCATCAATAACATTAGGTTTGGAGAAGTTCTAGTTCTAATAATGCAATAAAAAAGTATCTTAACTCAGCGTGCTACGCTTTCTTTCTTTCTTTCTTTCTTTTTTTTCTTTTCTTTTTTTTTGGGCCAACCTTATTTGGTAGTGAAAAAAAGGGAGATTGAAATCGAGCTAAATACACTAATGGTCAGCTCCTTATTTTAGCCCAAAAACCTAAGTTTATAGGTGAGGGGATATTGGGTGTATAATATTACAAAAGTAGAGGGTTTTGAAAATTCAAGATTTTGGTTGGCTAAAAAGAATGCAAAAAAAAAAAAGTGGGGCTTTAAATTCATCCTTTGTAAATTATGGATGTATTTTTGAAATTACGTGAATCAATCATTTTCAAAATAAACAAATACCGGGCCTACACGAGTTCCTATCATGACCTCTTCTCCTTCATACATGATCAAAGTAGTCAATCCCTACCTCGAGCGAGCTCCCCTCAAGATCATTGTTGCTCCTTCACTCATTGTTGATCCCATTGGTACGCCCCCATGTGCAATCCAGTCAAGATTCATCCCAAGTGAGCTCCCCTCACGATTTACTCTGCTCTTTACAGTGTTGTTAGTCCTGTTGGTACCTCCCCAAGCGAGCTTCCATCACAATGTGTTTCAACAGGGCCCTACTTACAATTTTGTCTACTCCTTCACACGTTGTCACCCTGTCAGTGCCTTTCCATGTGAACTCTCATCGCATTTCATCCTGAAAGTCCTCCTAAGCGAGCTACATCCCCGCACTAGCAAGCTCCATTGTAAAGATGTGCAAGGTTTTTTTTTCATTTTTTTCTTTATTTTCATATTGTTTTTTATTAGTTCAAGTTAAACAGAAAAAAAAATCCCTAAATTCTAAATGAATTGTATTGACAAAACACTATACTTAAAATTACCTTGAATCCTAAGNAAATGTTATATTAAAGGCAAACCTTGAAGAATGACATGTATCGAGGGTCGTTTGCAATTTGTAAAGAAATGGAATGAAATGTTGGATCATTGAGCTTAACTACCTAGCAGGCCAAACTCACCAGAGATTTTTCCATTTTCAATTTTTTCCATAATTGATCGCACTTGTTCTTCAATTTCATTCGATCATAATCCCTTCTGATCACTTCCTTGAACTTCACCATAAAATTTTGTCACCCTTCTTTGTTAAAATACATGGTGGACATATTTCCCACCTCGACCTCTCTCCAGAGATAAATCACATAATATAATAGTGACTCATCTATCCCACGTGGTTGATGATTTTAGCTTTATTCATTGAGTTCTATGAGATTAACGGATAAGCACAAAATATTTCTTTTATAGCAAGAAATGTCCCAACTGAGAGATAAGTAATTTATGTGATAGACATGTGAACGAAAATAATATTGATGAAGCATTAAAATAATATGCTCTCCGTTCATATGGGAAAAAAATTTCAGCAAAGGAGAATTTGATATAAGAACCACCCAATTCCTTTATGTTTACATTTATAAGGTGAAACACACCTTTTGAAGGATAGGTAACGAGCAAATATGTATAAATTGAAGTTTAGGTTTTAGATAATAAATCTACATCGCGTGGTATATATGTAAAGCTTTCAAGAGATAAAAAGCTAACAAAAAACCAGAACAAAAAGAGCAAAACCACCCAATTATTACAAGTAATGAGTACGATCTAGTAATTTCACATCTAACGAGTTCAGATCCATCAATTTTCGTAAACCAAAAAAAAACATCATCGACATTTCTTATCTGTCATTTTGCATATCCACCTAAAAAAACAAAAAAAAAGATCCAACCGCATTTCCCGAATGACTGCAAATGACGAAGAAGGAAGACGAGACATGCGAAGGAATAGTTATACCTGTTGAGAGAAATGTTGAAGGAAATGCTGAAAGAGTGAAGATGTCAAAGAAGAAGAGGGAAAACGCACTGGATCGTAGAGGAGGACCACTTAGAGCATGTGAAATGCGAAGGATAATTGTCAGACGAGGGCGGATGCGTATGAGGGCAGGGGAGTAATAATTCGATCAAAAACGTGGGCCGCGGGGGTCGTCCCGCAGTCCGCGTCTTTTACAAATTTAAAAGCTCCGTTTTTGATAATCTGGGAATAAGTGTGAACCAAACAGGACGGCGGGCTGCCCCAGAGAGGAAACATCTTCTAAAGCATGAAATAGCACTCAATGTAGATTTAATTGATTAATAGATCAACAAAGAACATCCAATAAACTTTCTTANCGAACCAAACAGGACGGCGAGCTGCCCCAACTGGGCCCTAAATCAAAGAGGAAACATCTTCTAAAGCATGAAATAGCACTCAATATAGATTTAATTGATTAATAGATCAACAAAGAACATCCAATAAATTTTCTTAATTTTTTTTCAAAGCTCTAATNCAAATTAAGCAGTAGTTAATTTGAAGGAAAGAATAGCATGTTTCAACTTTCAGGTATAAAACAGTTAATTTGAAGCAGGTAACTTCCAGCCAAATCATGTAATCTCAATTTAAGCACCACAACCGGTAACTGTCTTCTAACCCCTAAAATTTGAACAATCACATTTTGAACAGATGAAACCCCACACCCTGAAAATACTTTAAAGCATGTAATACCAGGAAAACTGAACATACGTTACTGAAAACTGAACATAATGCAATCTGAAAATTGAACAAAATACAAACAATAAGTGCCCACCATACATATGTAGTCACTAAAAATACATTAACATACATAATCAAAATACAAGGCTTAAAGCACCAAAAAATCAAACTTGTAACAAAACAAGTTAGGGCACCAAACAGTACATAAGCAGCAGTTGCCCATAAGGAGAGTCATCAAGCTGCAACCACACATTTTCAGAATTCGAGAATCATTATGGCAAAAAGAACAGTTGCAGCTCAGTGTGATCTAAAAAATTTTTCCTATTCCATCTAAAAACTTCATTTTTAACATCTCACAGATGTTCACATAAATAAAACCGCAGCTCTTTGTGAGAAGTAAGCTTATGTTATAATCTAAGTTGTATAAGAGTATCATCCGAAGTGCAATGTTTGACAGATGCAATTTCATTCTGCAACGCATGGAGGCAGAGTAGCATAATACATAAACATAGAATTTCATACAAAACAGTATATAATGAACGAATATTTGTCTGTCTAACCCAACAAATAAAAGTAGGAGTGTCTTTTCTAAAATATTTCAGAAAGTCATTATAAAATGTTTGTCTGTCTAACCCAACAAATGAAAGTAGTTGCTAGTCTTATGTAAATGAAATGGTAATAAATGTAACAGCTAGCAAACCAACTTTCTTAAATGCTGAAACCATAGAAAATGTAAAAGGAGTGCATTGAACCTTGCAGGAAATACAAGTCTTACATACATTACCACACAATTCTTATTCATTTACATACATAATGCATATACAATTCTTAGACATATTTATCCATACAATTATGCATTTATCACACCAATTCTTATGTATTTACGTATCTAATAAATTTGCTTTCTTAGATTTATATCCACAAAAAATAGAAATTTCCACAATCACATTATATCGTGTTTAAACAGATAAACATTTTCACAATCTCAAAAACATAAAAATGAACACATCATAGAATATAATACATAAAATTTTCAACATAAAAAATGAATTGTTATTCACGATTGACTGATATCATCTGCTATTTGTTTTCGTATAGTCGTCATCTCTGATGCACCTTCACTCTCTCAAGTCTATGCATCGTGTGAATCATTTTTTTTCCTGTGGAATGGTACGTCATGCATGGTACTCGTATGCTTCAGGTGGGATATGAAGTGAATCATCTTCTACGACGGCAAACTCTGCATCCGATCTGAAGTAGTGTCGTCGAATGAAATTGTGTAGTGTCATTGTGTCAACAAATATCTGTACTTTTTTCGGAAATGGGTAAGCCGGCATATCACGTAATATAATCCACTTCTTTTTCCATACTCCGAAAGCTCTTTTGATTATATCGCGCGAGANAGATTCATCAATAACATTAGGCTTGGAGAAGTTCTAGTTCTAATAATGCAATAAAAAAGTATCTTAACTCAGCGTACTACGCTTTCTTTCTTCCTTCCTTTTTTTTCTTTTCTTTTTTTTGGACCAACCTTATTTGGTAGTGAAAAAAAGGGAGATTGAAATCGAGCTAAATACACTAATGGTCAGCTCCTTATTTTAGCCCAAAAACCTAAGTTTATAGGTGAGGGGATATTGGGTGTATAATATTACAAAAGTAGAGGGTTTTGAAAATTCAAGATTTTGGTTGGCTAAAAAGAATGCAAAAAAAAAGTGGGGTTTTAAATTCATCCTTTGTAACTTACGGATGTATTTTTGAAATTACGTGAATCAATCATTTTCAGAATAAACAAATACCGGGCCTACACAAGTTCCTATCATGACTTCTTCTCCTTCATACACGGTCAAAGTAGTCAATCCCTACCTCGAGCGAGCTCCCCTCAAGATCACTGTTGCTCCTTCACTCATTGTTGATCCCATTGGTACGCCCCCATGTGCAATCCAGTCAAGATTCATCCCAAGTGAGCTCCCCTCACGATTTACTCTGCTCTTTACCGTGTTGTTAGTCCTGTTGGTACATCCCCAAGCGAGCTTCCATCACAATGTGTTTCAACAAGGCCCTGCTTACAAGTTTGTCTACTCCTTCACACGTTGTCACCCTGTCAGTGCCTTTCCATGTGAACTCTCATCGCATTTCATCCTGAAAGTCCTCCTAAGCGAGCTACATCCCCGCACTAGCAAGCTCCATTGTCAAGATGTGCAAGGTTTTTTTTCATTTTTTTCTTTATTTTCATATTGTTTTTTATTAGTTCAAGTTAAACAGAGAAAAAAAATCCCTAAATTCTAAATGAATTGTATTGACAAAACACTATACTTAAAATTACCTTGAATCCTTAGATCTATCAACCAAACAACCACTTAGAGTATTTACACCAACATATTTTTAAACCCCTTATGTGAGAGTAAATTCTCCCTCACGTCCCTTAACAATCTTGCCTTCACATAAGAGCACTCCACATCAACTATCCCCCCTCCCTCCAACAAATCTTAACAACATCGTCAAGTATCATGCACCAAAAAACTTCTTCAACCACGTGATAGTAATGTAAGACTCGTCTTCTCTTGAAAATTGTTAAACCATGATAGAAAGTGACCTGGTCCTATGACAGCAAGAAAGTACAAGAAACAAATGGCCCTTATTGAATCATCGGCTCTAACACTATTTGTGAGAGTGAACAAAGGAGAATCAAAATCGAAATTGCAGTCAAACAATATTTTCAACCCAAATAATTAAGCATGTGGGTAAGAGTAAGTTTATCAAACTATTTTTGATAAACTTTTTAATGAAGTTTCAAAAAATACGATCGACCATAGTGATCTTAATATAATTAATAATAATAAAACGTTTCATGTAGCCGACCCACGTAGTGGGATTAAGGCTTTGTTGTTATAAGAGTAAACTACTTCAAATTTCTAATAACAAAACGTTTTACATCATCTCACATGCCCTAACAAATCTTAACATTCCTTCGATAAAATGTCAAACTCTAAAAGTCGCATCAATACATCCAGCCAAAAAATAATTAAAAAATGCATTAACTTAACATAAAGCAAATAACAAGAAATAAATATAAGACATTGCACTTAATTTGCTCCATAATCTTAAAATACATGCAAGCATATAATCCATTAGACATGACGGACCAAGTGCACAATTTTATTAACAGGAATTACATGAAAAATGGCAAGCCTTTGATTACTAGTTTCGAATAAAAACATGGAAACTTATCATCTAACTAGAATGAAATGAAACTTCTAATATTATTTAACTACTTTTAGGAGGTGTTTCATAGAGCCTATTAATAGGATTTATCACAAGATTTACTAGATCCAACCGAACGCTAAAATGTAGGAGTTCCATGGAATTATGAATTTTCGGATCTAAGGCCCAAATTTTGTCTTCGATTCAGCATAAATCCGGATTTACTAAATCTAGGGAAGGNAATCTTAATATAGTTAATAATAATAAAACGTTTCATGTAACTGACCCACATAGTGGGATTAAGGCTTTGTTGTTATAAGAGTAAACTACTTCAAATTTCTAATAACAAAACGTTTTACATCATCTCACATGCCCTAACAAATCTTAACATTCCTTCAATAAAATGTCAAACTCTAAAATTCGCATCAATACATCCAACCAAAAAATAATTAAAAAATGCATTAACTTAACATAAAAGCAAATAACAAGAAATAAATATAAGACATTGCACTTAGTTTGCTCCATAATATTAAAATACATGCAAGCATATAATCCATTAGACATGACGGCACCAAGTGCACAATTTTATTAACAGGAATTACATGAAAAATGGCAAGCCTTTGATTACTAGTTTGGAATAAAAACATGGAAACTTATCATCTAACTAGAATGAAATGAAACTTGTAATATTATTTAACTACTTTTAGGAGGTGTTTCATAGAGCCTATTAATAGGATTTATCACCAGATTTACTAGATCCAACCGAACGCTAAAATGTAGGAGTTCCATGGAATTATAAATTTTCGGATCTAAGGCCCAAATTTTGTCTTCGATTCAGCATAAATCCGGATTTACTAAATCTAGGGAAGGGGTATAAGATTAAAGGATTTAATAAATCCTACTAACACTAAATCTTACCTGCANTTCAAAATTGGTGGAAACAATGAAGTTACTAAAGAATGGGCATCGGCATCCCAACTCTATGAGAGAGACTAAGTTAGAAGATAAAAAATTGATGTAAACTGCAAAAACATACTCGAATTAATCGAGCCTTCCTAATTAATTTTTATCTGTCGAGATGTGACTGAGATGAAAATAAAGTTGTGAGAATTAATTCTAATTTCCTTAATTAAGAAAATTAGAATTAATTGGTAAATCCCTTAAATTAAGGAAATGAGAATAAATTTGTAATCCCTTAAATAAAGGGAATTAGTTAAATAATTTCCTAGTTTTTCTCCTTTTAATCTTCTATATAATACCTTGTATAATCAATTCAAAAGAGGTGTAAAATACAAATTATTTCTTTGATTTCCCACATGGTATCAGAGCCCAGGCTCAAACCCTAGAATACACCTCCTGTTGCCGCCATTCGATTCTACCGGTTAGGGTTGGTTCTCTGCGACTGGCTTTCTCTAGATCGAGGAGCTCCTGTTCTGCGATCTTGCGATTCTCAGCGCGTCGAGCGGCCGCTTCCGCACGCTTCTCCGACTCCTCGCGTTTCTTAGCGGCACGGGATTTCGGCCCCTCTGCCTCGATCCAGTAGCGTTCTTCCCTTTCACAGGCCTCGTTCTCCTTCTTCTCCGCCTCCCTGCGCCCTTCCGAGCACGGGATGCTTCCGCCTTAGTGTTCGTTCACATCTTCTTTGGCATCTCGATTATCTGTGATCTGCGCTCCATCCTCTCCGCTTCGTCCGAGAGGAGCAGCACGTTGTCACGAGGAAGATCGTCCTTTGCCGCTGAAGTACTTTGCGCTGTTTGTCGTTGTGTGGTCGCTGCAGAGCTTGCGATCTTTTCCGTTGTTTGTCGTTGCAATCCTGTGCCGCAAATCTCGCGATCTTTGCCACTGGTTGTATTCTTTTTATTCGCTGCCTTAATTGCTGTGATTCTTTTACCACTAAAGGTTGATTCTAGCCTTAATTACTGTAAATTTTCCTTCTCCACCATGTCAATGTCCGAAACCACTATCTCCAACTACTCCAACCATTCTGAAGAATACAATGTTGTTCAGAAAATTGGAGAGTTGCCAAATATTCGGGCATCCAACAGATTCAATTAGAAGAACTATCTCAAATGGTCCCAAATTGTCCGCACATACCTAAAAGGCAACCGGAGGATTAATCACCTACTTGGAACCGTACCAGAAAAAAAGGATCCAGCCTCTACAGCATGGGAAGAGGAGGATTCCATGATTATGTCCTGGCTATGGGAATTCTATGGACCCAACGATCAGTGATACTTGCATGTTCTTGAACACCGCAAAGGAAATCTGTGACTATATCAACCGCACATATTCGAAAGCCCGCGATGCTGCCCTTGTGTATGAAATCAAAGAAAAAACGGGAGCAACCAAACAAAGAGACAAATCTGTCACAGTATGCAACTCTATTGCAGAATCTGTGGCAGGAACTGGATCACTATCGTGTAATTGAGATGAAATGTCCTGATGATGTTGCCACCTAGAAGAAGTTCATTGAGAAGGATCGGATATATGATTTTTTGGCAGGATTGAATCCTGAATTTGATCATGTTAGAATCCAAATCCTCGACAAAGAGGTACACCATCTCTAGAAGAGACAATCTCATTAATCCGAGCAGAAGAAAGTCGGAGTGTCAAGCTAGAACCACATACTATAGATGGGTCAGCCTTAGCAGCAAACACAAATCAGGAGAAGTCAAAGAACAATAACCAAGGGAAGGAGAACAAAGACAATCTTTGGTGTACTTATTGCAAGAAACTGAGGCATACAAGGGAGAAGTGTTGGAAGTCAAATGGTAAACCTCCAAGCCGAGAATGAGGCAACCGAGGGGAGAAACAAAGGTCTCAAGCGCATATGGCAAAACAACCCAATATGGAGGAAAAATCAACAATAGGGGGATTCAGCAGTGAAGAAATTGAGAAATTAAGAAACTTATTGGGATCTCTTGAGAAGCCTTCTGGAGCATGTTCAATAGCTCTTTCAGGTAAAACTATTTGCATGAGTGTCTTAGACAAATTATATACCAACCCTTGGATCATTGACTCCGGTGCTACTGCCATATGACCCCCACATCTCAACTCTTCCATTCTTATTTCCCCTGTCCAAGTAATAGAAAAATTATCATGGCCAATGGCTCTTTAGCTACGGTTGCAGGGATTGGTGATATACATATCACACCTAGTCTTATCCTGAAAAACGCTCTCCATGTACCCAAACTGTCAACAAGTCTTGTGTCCATTCAAAAATTGACTCATAATCTCAAATGTTATGCTATTTTTTTCCTTCTTATTGTGTTTTTCAGGAACAGGACTCGGGGAGGAGGATTGAACTTGCTAAGGAAATGAGCGTTTTTTACCACCTTGAACCATCCCAGAAAATCAGGAGCAATTTGTCCTCATCTTTCCTTAGTTCCTCAAACAAAGATGTCATTTGGCTGTATCACTTACGCTTGGTCATCCCTCTTTTAGGGTTTTAAATATAATGTTTCCTCATTTATTCCAAGGATTAAATATTTCTGAGTTTCATTGTGACATTTGTGAATTGGCAAAACATACCCGTGTATCTTTTCCTATTAGCAATAAAAGAAGTTCTCATCATTTTCATCTAATTCATAGTGACATATGGGGTCCTTCCACTATGCCTAATGTTTCTGGGGCTCGTTGGTTTGTATCCTTAATTGATGATTGCACCTAGGTTACATGGTTCTTCCTTCTTAAACAAAAATCTGATGTTAGCACAGTTATACCTAACTTCCATTCAATGGTTCAAAATCAATTTGGGGTCAAAATAAAAAGCTTTAGGACAGACAATGCTAGAGATTACTTCAATCAAATTCTTTCACCTTATTTTCAATCACAAGAAATTATCCATGACTCATCATGTGTGGACACATCCAAACAAAATGGGGTAGCTGAAAGAAAGAATGGGCATTTACTCAACACCACCCGAGCCTTACTCTTTCAAGGGAATGTTCCTAAGTCTTATTGGGGAGAAGCCGTTCTTACTGCCACACACATGATCAATAGACTTCCCTCCTATGTGTTAGAAAACAATAGCCCCATAGAGGACTTAAATAGCTTCTACCCTCACTTCAGAACCTCAAATGACCTCACTCCCAGGGTATTTGGGTGTATTGCCTTTGTTCATGTCCACAAACAACATAGAGAGAAGCTAGATCTCCGAGCCATCAAATGTGTTTTCCTAGGTTACTCCTCCACTCAAAAGGGATATAAGTGTTACAATCTCTCTACCAGAAAATTTTACATCTCTGCAGATGTCACTTTCACAGCAAATAAATCTTTTTTTTCCAAGTCCTCTCTTCAGGGGGAGATTTCCATGATGGAAGATAATACTTGTGAGCCCTTTGAACCACTTAAAACCCTTGACCTTCGACATGTGTCAGCCCGTGTTGTTGAACCTAGATCAAACTCTCCTCCTATTCCTGCTGAACCCGAGTCCTCTGAACCAATCACATCTGAGTCACTTGATCCTGAACCCTTATCATCTCCTACTCCAACCAAAACCCTTATCATCTCCTACTCCAACCAATGTCACTGATGATTTTCTGAGATTTCCTCAGGTGTATTCAAGGAGAAAGGTCGTTCCTGAACTGACAAAAGTCCAAGAATCCAATCCACTATATCCACTATCTCACTATGTATCTCTCAAGCGCCTATCACCAGCCCACAAAAGATTCATTGTAGTTTGAAATTCATTGTCATTCCTAACAATGTGTCTGAGACATTGACAAAAAAGGAATGGAGAGACGCTATGATAAAGGAAATGAGTGCTTTAGAAAAGAATAAAACATGGGAGATCGTTGACAAACCAAAGGAAAAAAACATTGTTGATTGCAAGTGGATTTTTACATTAAAAGTACAAGGTTGATGGATCCCTTGAAAGATATAAAGCAATGTTAGTAGTCAAAGGGTACACTCAGACTTACGGAGTGGATTATCAGAAAACATTTACTCTAGTTGCAAAAATGAACACTGTGAGAATCTTGTTATCATTGGCTGCTCACTTCAATTGACAACTACTACAGTATAATGTAAAGAATGCTTTCCTTCATGGTGACCTAAATGAGAAAATCTACATGAACATCCCTCCGGGAGTTGAAGGTGACACAGGTAACAGGGTGTGCAAGCTGAAAAAAGCCATTTATGGGTTAAAGCAATCTCCTAAAGCATGGTTTGGCAGATTTGCAAAAGTCATGAAGGAATCTGGGTATAATCAAAGCCAAGGTGACCGCACTCTTTTCATTAAACATTCAGCTGTAGGGGGAGTGACTGTTCTTTTGGTCTATGTGGACGACATCATAGTGACTTGAAATGATGAGAAAGAGAAGCATGAATTGAAACTGAGACTAGTAAAAGAATTTGAAATCAAAGAACTAGGGAAATTGAAGTACTTCCTCGGTCTTGAGGTGGCATATTCCACACAGGGGATCTTCATATCTCAGCAGAAGTACGTGATTGATTTATTGACAGAAACAGGAAAGACTGCGTGTAAGTCAATCGCTACTCCAATAGATCCAAACTATAAGTTGGGAGAAGCTAAAGAAGAATCAGCTGTGGATAAAAGAATGTACGAGAGATTGGTAGGCAAACTCATATACCTTGCTCACACTCGACCAAATATAGCATATTCTGTAAGTATGATCAGTTAATTCATGCATGATCCTAGAGAACCTCATCTTTAGGCCGCCTACAAGGTACTGCATTACTTGAAAGGCAATTCGGGGAAAGAGATCTTGTTCAAAATGAATGACACTCTTACTCTGGAAGCCTACACCGACGCTGACTATGCTGGCTCCATAGTTAATAGAAGATCAACTACAGGATATTGTACTTTTCTTTAATGTAACCTAGTGACATGGAGGAGCAAGAAGCAGAATGTAGTGGCAAGCTCATCTACAGAATCAGAGTTCAGGGTTATTGCTCGAGGATTATGTGGATTATTGTGGCTGAAAACCATCTTGGATGATTTAAGAATCCCATGGGAGGGTCCTGTGAAACTCTACTGTGACAACAAGTCTGTCATTAATATAGCTTATAATCCTATACAACATGATAGGACAAAGCATATTGAGATTGATAGACATTTCATCAAAGAAAAACTGGAGAAAGGGTTAGTATGTATGTCATATTTTTCATCAGAAAGACAATTAACCAGTGTTCTAACAAAGGGGCTGAACAGTTCAAGTTTTTATGATCTTGTATCCAAGCTGGGAATGGAAGACATCTATTCCTCAGCTTGAGGGGGAGTGTCAAGATGTGACTGAGATGGAAATAAAGTTGTGAGAATTAATTCTAATTTATTTAATTAACGAAATTAAAATTAATTGGTAAATCCCTTAAATTAAGGAAATTAGAATAAATTTGTAATCCCTTAAATTAGGGAAATAGTTAAATAGTTTCCTAGTTTTTCTTCTTTTAATTTCATATATAATACCTTGTATGATCAATTCAAAAAAGGTGTGAAATACAAATTAATTCTTTGATTTCCCACATTATCCTCAATTTAAAAAAAAATTTGACCAAACCTGCTACAGAACTACACATCTTTATTAAAGATAACTTTACACCATGTCATTCAGTTTNATATATAATACTTTGTATGATCAATTCAAAAGAGGTGTGAAATACAAATTATTTCTTTGATTTCCCACATTATCCTCAATTTTAAACAAAATTTGACCAAACCTGCTACAGAACTACACATCTTTATTAAAGATAACTTTACACCATGTCATTCAGTTTCCTAAAAGCATAACTAACTAGTAAATATTTAAATCAAAACCTAACCCTTTTGTTTACCTGAAGGGCACCCCTTGCACCACCTAAAAATTCAATCACATGATTGGGGAAATTAAGCCGATAGAACAACATTTTGTACACAACACGGTAAAAAATTAAAATTTTTAATAAAATAAAACGAGGATCATGCATCACCAACATAGAAAGATAAAAGCCTGCATACTATTAAGCTTGTAGGCACTGAAATGCCCTCTTGTAGAACAATAAAAATCAAAGTTGAGCATATGCTAATCAGTGATCAATACTTAATATGAAGAAGAGAAGAAATATAGACACAAGCTACAGGCACAAGAATATGGGAAATTATTATAAATCATGTATAAATTTGTGGAATACAAACATGTTCATTGGTATACATAGGGAATAACTGATTTGGTTATACTAGCGTTGAATTGGACATAAGCATACAATAGCCAAAAGAAAGTTATAACCCTAAGGATTTGCTTAATTAATATTATGCAAGAAAATAAATAAAAACCTGTATATAATACACATCCTTAATAATTAACCTTGGTAAGTATGTTATAAACCAGCATATCTAATCTCCCTATAAATGGACTGTCTTTTAATGCACAGTTTGGTTAATAAACCACTTTACATTTAGAAACATTCATTATATAAAATACATTCTTTAAAACTGTCCAACAGATGCACCGAAGGTGATAAGCCATCTGAAAATAGAATACTCTAATTCAGCTCATCAATTATTTAGGAAACAATGGTCTTTAAAACTCCCAATCATCATAAGACAGCTTTCTCATCATTCTAAAGCATCTAATACATCCAACAATAGAAACACCAAAACAGTAACACAGGTAAACCTGTAACCCCAAAAATCTAAAGGAGCAGCAAGCGATCAGAAAAAGTTCAGCGTTGCAGAAGATCAAGACCCACGGCATTCCTAAACTCTACAGGATAAGGCTAATACAGCTAAATAAAGGTAAACGGCGCCATTAATCAGATCACTCCATTCATTATTTCAGTTGTGACTCAAATATCCCTGAATGTACTCAAAAACAACATAGTGAAGCTAAATTGAGCTAATCAGGTCCTGCAAACCGTCAATATGCATAGAATCATAGAAAAAATAATCAATCTACCAAAGTGCCAAATCCCCAAAAACCCAAAAACCCACACGCCGCAAACTTTGAAGCAATGTCGTTTGCAAGACGATGAAAATAAAGAAAATAAATTTAAAAAAAAAATTGTTCGCGGACTTTAGGACCAATCCCTACCCCACCCGCTCGTACGCCAATAAAGAGGGAATAAAAACAAAAAAAAACAAAACAATACAACGAATAAATCATCCAAATTTAATGAGGAGAAACCCTAGAAGTTGCCAACCTGTTTTCGTTCACGATCGCCACCTTTTCTCCCTCTCTCTCTCTCTCTCTCTCTCTCTCTCTCTCTCTCACACAGACGAAGAAAGTGCCCAAACGGCCGATCTATCTGCTCTTCTCGTTTCATTTTGACAATTTCTTTAATTATAAATGAAGTAAGTGGGTCCACCCAGGTCACGTGACAGGCGCGTGCCAAGGGTTATGGTATTTATTTATCTGGCATCTAGTCTTAATGTGGCATTCTCTTTCAAATCACACAATTCTTATATATTTATTTAGGTATCAACACCTAAACATTCATAAAAAGGGGGCGTTTGTTTGAGCATTTCAGGCTGAGTTTTAATCGACTAAATCCTGGGCCATATTTTTGGCGAATTTTTCCCTCGGGATTCTGGACAGTTCTCTACGTCTGTAGACCATTTAAATTCGGCATTTTCACGTAATCAAAAATAATAATAATAACGCAGCGCTGAAGCCCGACTCGGTCTGATGTCCCCGCGCCTTTCGAGTATCCCGCCTTTTAGAATGTCGAGAAATACGTTTCGAAAATACATTTTAGGAATTTTTCTGCTAGGGTTTTCGTCGTTCGCTCTGCTAGGGTTTCACATTTCCTTTGTTTTATAGCTTCGAAGTCATAACACGATAGTGTTGGATGATCCAAAAAATACGCAAGCCGAAGAGCCGACGAAGTCAAAGATAGAGGGAGAAGAAGGAGACGAAGAGGATGAAGAAGGAGTGCATTAAAGGGAAAACTTATCCTGGTAATTGTCATCTTTTTTTCCTGTTATTTTTTTCGGATTATAGGTTATTCTTTGTCATTTAGTTATCTTAGAGGGTATACGATTTAGTGTTGAAGGTTTTGGGAGGTATTTTCAGTTTATTTCTCGGTTATTCATGGTTTATTTTGGAATTTATTCCTCGGTTATTTTTAGATTTTTATTGGATTATCCTTGTGTTAGTCTGAAGTTTAGTATTTATTGACAACCATTTGCTTAGGTTATTTGTTGGTTATTTATAGGTTATTTGTTGGGTTTTCGCAGTTTATTTGTCAGCTATTTTTAGGTTATTCGTGTGTTACTTTTAGGTTATTCGTCGGTTTTTCCGCAGTTTAGTCTCCGGTTATTTTTAGGTTATTCGTGGGTTATTTTTAGGTTATTCGTTGGTTTTTCGCAGTTTATTCATCGGTTATTTTTATGTTATTCGTCGGTTTTTTGCAGTGTATTGGCCAGTTATTTTTAGTTTATTCGTTGGATTATTTGTAGGTTATTCATGGGTTATTTTTAGATATTCGTCAGTTTTTTGCAGTGTATTCGCCATAATTTTAGGTTATTCATTGGGTTTTTTTAGGTTATTCGTCAGTTATTCGTAGTTTATTCACGGGTTATTTTTTTGTTATTCAATGATTAATTAAAAGTGTATTCTCAAGTTATTCTTATGTTATTAATCAGTTAATTTTGGGTTAATATTGATTTAGTTAATATCCATGCAGTTGTTGGTTATTGTCTGTTATTCTTGACTTATTGATGAGTTATTGTCAGTATTAATAAAATATATCTTATTCCTGTAGGTTGATGAACAAACTGTCTATGAATTGCAGATGTTGTCCATCAACAGTCAGAGAAGTGTAGGACCAGGTTCGGTCAATTGTCTCTTAGGAGCATGGTCAATTATGGGAAAATTAAAGCTGAATTAGTTTTTTGAACTACCCCTCTATCCTCAAGATCACATCCTAACTATGCACATATTGAATTGTTGGGATATGGATAGATTGACATTCAGAATAGAGGGAAGGAGCTCAGTTTTGATGCAGACCAAGTTGTTTTGTTGATTGACATGCCAAACAGAGGATCTACAGCAAATTGGGACAAAAAACTCGTCAGTGGTGTGGATGTCAGGCAAGAAAAGAGTCAACTGTTGAAGGGGTCACTCGGAGAGTCATCTACTTCACTTGATTAACTTATTATTAATTTTTTGTTGTCTAATTTATTCTTTCATACCAGCAATTTTAGTGTACCCAAAGGGCTCTATTCATTTACTGAGAATTTAGATAATTTTTCTTCATTTAATTGGGTCGCAATAGTATGTAACCACCTCATTGAGCAAGTCAATGCCCGTGTCATCAAAATAAGGATGGGACAGCCGTTGGGATACTTGAACAAATTTGTTTTTCTTCTAACTGTTAATCTATTATCCAAACCCAGTCAAGAATTATTTTTTTCTTATTTGGGAAATATAAATTTCTGATTTATTTTTGTTTCCGCAGTTGTGGTTTTATGAGTGCATAGTCGTGATAGCCTCGGTTGTTCCTGACGTCATACCTCGCATGTTGAGGTGGCCAATAAATACAGGCTGGAACCCTGCAAGTATCCATTTAGTCTTTCAGAGGTTGACTACTGTACAGGTGAATAATATTAATTTCTGTTATAAGTTCAGGGTTATATTTGGTAATTTATATCATTTAGTTATTTGTTTTACTAAATGTACTTGTAGGTTATTGATTCATTTGTCGATTTAAGAGATGACGAGCACAATTTACTTGCCCCTCGAGTTGACCGGATTTCCTCTCCTGCAAAGTCCATTCCAGAATTCAAAACTCACACTGAACCACTGACACCATATTCTGACATTGTTATTCCTTTTGTCCTGAGTCGCAACATCCCGCAACCTACGCATTTAAAGTGATATTCAGGGACCAATATGGATTTTGTAGAGATCTGTCAAATTCTCAGGGAACAACATAAATTTTTATTTCAATTCAAAGATTTTGTAAATAACAATAACATATTAGATAATATAGAGTATACAATGGTGGAGGTGAAGACTGACATCAAAGAAATAAAGAAAAGATTAAATAAAGTTTACATGGAATCTCCCATTGATTCTAAAATTGATGGGAAGAAAGAAAGCCCAGCAATGGAAGAACAACCACCTGCTTATATGGAGGATGCGGGGGAAGAATAGCCGATAAGGAGAATGGTTGCATTTGATGAAGCTGCAGTTGATATTGAAATAGGAGAAGAAATAAATAAATGTGACACGGAACATGGAAATGAAGACATCCATGAAGACCCTCTTGGTAGCTTAGTCTGAAGGATTAAGTCTAGAGGCATCAGAAAAAAAAGAAGGCAGCAGTTTCCTCATTCATTGTAGTAAAGAGAAATAAAGCGATTACCCAACCATCTCCTCAGATCGATGAAGCTGAGGAATAGGAAGCGGAGATCGGTACAACAGAGGTGACTGAAGAAAAGCTGGAGGAAGAACAGCAGGGAGCAATTGTTGTATTCAAAGGTGCCCTCCTAGGTGTAGTTCATGCAGCACAATCAGTTGTGGACTGTTCAACCATAGAGTTCCCTGGCAGAGAACTCATACCCTCACACATGCAAAAGGTCATAGATACCTGCTTGAAGAAATACCAAGCTAAGTAAGTAAACTCATAATCCTTTTTTTGTCTACTGCCTCAGTCCTGTATTAAATCTAATAAAAATTATTTCATCAAATGCAGAGATGACATAATAATTGTTATGGGCCATATTCATATAAGTCGAATGTGCATTGAATCACTTTGGAATAATCAAGAAGTGGGCACATAACATATTGATATGTTTGTCATTGGATTGAAAAATAGAAGGTGTCAGTCACCCGATTCTTTTAGACTCTTTTTATATGTCTCTCTAGCACACTGGGTAAGCATCGACATTCTCATCAATGGTAGTGATTCATGCTTTTGTTAAACTTATAAACTCATTTAATTTGTCTATGCAGATGTACATAAATCATCCATTGCGTAGCTCGAGCATATGCCATTTTAGTTTCAATAATTAATAATAGTCATTGGACTCTAATTGTTGGGAATAAGAAGGAACGCAAACGAAGATTCTTCGACTCATTGCCTAATAAAATGCATTTGAGAGTCACCCGCGACGTGGTAAGCAAAATAAGTCTTAGTTCATTTATTATGTAAGCAACTTTTTTCTTTGTTTATGCTTTCAATGATTTAAAATATCATCTCAATTACCAGATTAAACATCTTCATAAGGACGTCGGGGAAACTTTCCCCAATGACACGACTAAATGGGATGTTACCACAACCAGAGGCCTTCCCACATAAAATAATAGTGTTGACTGCTGTATTTTTGTTTGTAAATATATAGAAACAATTGTACAGAAAAACAGAATTGATTGGAAAGATAAATAGAACTAACAGACTGATATGCCTCGGTTTAGGGCAGAGCTTGCATATGAAATTTGTAGATATAAATTATTTGGATGATATTTTTATGTCTGTACTTTTCTGTAAATATGTTTGAAATGCTGATAGTAACATGTTGATAAATATGATTGATTTGATTTTGTCAATGATTGAATTATTCAAATGATAAATATGATTGAATTCTTTAGTGAATGTCTGTATGATTGTCTGTTTTGTTGCACTAAACTATTACTGCATATGACTTTGTATTTGCGGACTTATGCATAAAGCTGAAATTACACTGACAATAATCTGAAAATACCATAGAAATAATCTAAAAATACCCTAGAAATAACCTAAAAATAACCTAGCAATAACCTGAAAATACTCTGGCAATAAGCTGAAAATACTATAGAAATAACCTGAAAATAACTTAGCAATAACATGAAAATAACCTAGCAATAACTTGAAAATACCCTGGCAATAATCTGAAAATACCATAGAAATACTTGAAAATAACCTAGCAATAACCTGAAAATATTCTAACAATAATCTAAAAATACTATATAAATAACCTGAAAATAACTTACAATAACCTGAAAATAACGTAGCAATAACTTGAAAATACCCTGACAATAATCTGAAAATACCATAGAAATACTTGAAAATAACCTAGCAATAACCTGAAAATACCCTAACAATAATCTAAAAATACCATAAAAATAACCTGAAAATAACCTAGAAATAACCTGAAAATAGTCTAGCAATAATCTGTAAATACCATAGAAATAACCTGAAAATAACCTTGCAATAACCTGAAAAGAACCTAGGTTATCGTCGTGGTATAGCTAAGTTATTTTCAGGCTATTCTTAGGTTAGGGCTGGGGTTTTGCTAAATAATTGTAGGATATTGGTAGATTATTTTCAGGTTATTCTTAGGTTATTGTTGTGATTTTTCTAGGTTATTGATGGGGTATTGGTAGATAACAAGTCAATAACCCAGCTATAACCTAAAATAGCCCAAGTGATGTTCCTTTATTTGTTAGGTTATAGATGGGTTATTGTTAGATTATTTCTTTGCTACTTAAGGATTACTGCGGGGTTATTGCTAGGTTATTGTTAAGGATTACTTAAGGATTACTCATCTATAACATTGTTAGATTATTTCTTTGTTAGGTTATGGCCAGATTATTGTTGGATTATTGCTAGGTTATTGATGGGTTATTGCTTCGTTATTGCTAGGTTATTGTTGGGTTATTGTTAGTTTTTTTCTTGAGTTTTTTGCCAGATTATTGCTGGTTTATTATTGGGGTATTTTTAGGTGAGTTTTTGGCCAAATTATTGTTGGATTATTGTCGAGATACTATTAAAGGATTACTACACGATTATTGTTAGGTTCCTTACAATAGATTCAACACATATTTATATATTACAGTACGCATAACAAACATATCAAAACAATCATATGTACACAAAAACCTAAACATATATTACACTAACATATATTACACAATTCTTTACAGATATTGTAAGCATTCATCGTTCTGTTAATAAAAAGGTCTATTACATATAAATCTAATGTCTTCTTCTTGCAAATCAAGTATCGAAGGTGTTTGTCTTAGTTGGCTTAGATCTCACTAATGGAATGCATCAGAATTGAGGTTTATGTTGGTTCCGGTGTGACATTTTCCTGTTGTAAATAGAAATGAATGTTAATGACAATATTTTAATGTAAAACTAGAATAGTAGTGTGGGATTTTGGTTTTATACTTGACTCAGAGTATGTGACACTGCAATCATATTTTCATCGTAATGAATCTGCGGTTCTTGGCTCGTGTATGCTTCTTGATCCTTTCTTGCATGCAGTGGTTCAAGTTAGAGAAAATTAATGTTACGTAGAATAATAAATATAAGGAATGTAGAAATATATACTTTTAGCTCTCTTGTTTTTTTTCCAATATCCTCGCTCGATCATTATAGCTCAAGTATCTTGAAACTCTTCTTTGGAATCACACTTCTTCGCCAAACCGCAATGAACTTTCAACAAAAATTTCTTATAGATATGCATTGGCATAGTCTATGTCTTATGAGCGGAAGATAATCATCAATGGCTCTTGACATCTCTTGATTCTGATCTGTAAAAATTGTAATTGGATGCTTATCATTAATTATTTGAATGAATGTTTTGAATAACCACTTAAAGGACTCTATCGTCTCGTCAGATAAAAAACCAAATCCGAAGAGAATGTTTTGTCGACTGTGGTTAATCCCTACAAAAGGAGCACGACATAAATTATACTTATTCAAATGGTAGCTAGTGTCGAAAATGACGACATCCCCAAAACAATCATAATCAAGCCTGCAAGTCCCATTGATCTTGTTACTGTCTATATGCAACAATATAACAATGACTTTAATTATAGTTTTCACTTATATTTTCTTATTTTACAACAGTCCCGAAAACTTGAACTTGAATAAAATAAGAATTTAACTCTTTAATTTATATATATTAGGATACTGCGTAAATATACGTATCGTTATCAAGTAATATAAGACTTTTTTATCAAGCCATGGATATTGAACCCACAATGAGAATACACAATATGCACTTTTGAACAGCAGCTTTCTATTCTAAAAATACAATTACTTAAAATATAAGTATTTTTGCAGTATTCAAATTCAAATCTTTTTGGTATTTTTGATATATTGACAGAACAATGATAATTTAAAAAGATAACTTGAGTTTATGTAAAAGAAAAGTACCAAAATTTGAAAAATAAATTTCTCCTTATCATGAATTAGTAATAAGTATAAGAATTTTGTTATGGAAGTATGTTAATTGTGTTGTGTCAAATAGGAGCAATTATATTCTTTACCCTTATTAGAGATGCTGTAAAGAAAATTGACTAATTTAAAGTTTGAATAGTTTTGAAGACCGGCTAGGCAGAGAAGATACCAGCTCTCACTCTAGAGTTCTTTTGATTCCCTCTACCTGGGGGCTAACATCTCGTATCAGAACCTAAAACAATAAACCAAGTTGGGGGCTTTAACCTGTCACTTTAAAGTCCTTTAATTCTACATCCTTTAAAGTTTATTTCTCTATTTATTTGCACTAAATCATATGAATTACATTCTCATTCATACAACCTCATGCGATTCTTTCTAATTGTTGACTGAGACAATACCAGTCCGGTTCTTACATGTTCTCACAATAAATTTTAGATTTTTTCAATTGTTGACTGAGACAATACCATCCTGGTTCTTACATATTCTCACAACAAATTTTAACATCTGGATAGGCCAAATCAAGAAGTAAATGAAGTACATGGATTAAAATCAATATAACTACTTCCAACTTTAAAGATCAATACTCTCCACAACTTCCATCCAACACTTTTAATTTCTTATCATTTTAAGGAGAAAGATAAAGAAAACTACTCAGAATCCATGAGGAAAATAAAATCACACTTTAGTTTAAAAGTAGTCTCGATTAAAACCAAAAGTGATTTAAAACAAAAGATAAAAACTTATCTCAAATCCTCCACCAAACTCTTGAAGTTCCTTTGAAGTTTAGAAACAAAGATAAAAACTTATCTCAAATCCTCCACCAAACTCTTGAAGTTCCTTTGAATCTCTAAAGATAAAAACTTATCTCAAATCCTCCACCAAACTCTTGAAGTTCCTTTGAATCTCTCTTGTAGTTAAAAAAAAAGATAAAAACTTATCTCAAATCCTCCACTAAACTCTTGAAGTTCCTTTGAATCTCTTCTCCTGTATATCACTTTAAACTCTCAAAATAAAACTAAAAACAAAAAGGAAAAAAAGTAAATTTTGTGGTGCCTGAATCTTAACTCTCAAAACTAAAAACAAAAGAAAAAATTAATTTTGTGGTGTCTGAATCTCTCCACAAGATTCTCCATGGTCTTCTTCTCAGGACTCTGGCACTCTCTCCCTCTTCAAGCACCCACTTCAAATTTAAAAACTTTCTTCTTTTATAAATTTCCAAAAGGTGCCTTGGAAACTCTTCAAAATGTGTCCACATTCGATGAATCCTCCAAAGGATGCCTTCTTTCAAAGTCTTTTAATAATATTTTTGTTCTTAGTGGTCATAACCACCCTCTTAAGCCAATAGGTACCTCAAATACCTCTTCAAAATTCGGCCAAATGAAGAAAACCGCCAAATAACTGTCTCTGGCGCTTAAGCACGAGCCTTTGGCGCATAGGCGCGGCATTCTCTATTTAACCGGTGCTTAAACATCGGATCTGGCGCTTAGACGCTAAAACACTTTAGCACAATTTTGACCTCTTTGCTCCAAATTTGATCATTTTTCACTCCTTTTAATATTTTTCATCTTTTTACTTGAACCTGAAAGAAAAACACACAAATATCTTCTATTAAAGCACATTATCTCAAAAATAGGTATAAAAATGTGTCTAAAAATACTATATATTTTAGGTGTATCACTCATCACTCCAAAAAAAGCTTGTAAGTCTACCCTCCTCATAAATTTGAAAGTCTCATGCAAACTTGTTATCCTTAGTTTGTCACTCCATGAATAGTTGTAAGAGAGAGTTGACATCACCTTCTTCAATTCTACTTCTTCTTTCCCTTTGATTAAATTTGTAGGCATCTTGCCTTGTACACTCCAAGTTTTCAACTCCCCCAACCTCTGTAGCAAGGAGATTAAATGTGTCCGCTGTTCTAATCCCTGAACCAGTCATCTATCTTAGTAAATTTGCATTTAACTCGCTAATCTTCTGACTGGAATGTAGAAGGTGCTTGTCACTGGATTCCGCCAAGGGGTGTTTATGACTTTCAACAAATTTCTTTATTGTTCAGTTGTCATCAACATCAACAGCATAGCGAACCATTACTTGACAGCCAATCCTTGTATCCGCTTTTCTGTACTTCACCATATTGACAACCTGTGATTCTCTCTTATGTCCTGCTTTTCTACAAATATAATCCTTCGACTTAATTTGCTTGGATTTAGCCCAGTAACTGTTGTGGTCCTTGCGGACAGTGAAACCAACATTATGTGCATAAGCGCAATAGTGTTCGTAAGCCTCTACCTCATTATAAACAATAGTATTAAGAAAACTATGTACAATTGGATCATTGCAATCATTTCCTGGCCCAAGTAACTTTAAATTTGAATTATACCATAGATAAAGTCAGATATGCAGATAATAAGGATTTTTTTAGGTTATTCTGGGGTTATTGTTGGGTTATTATCAGATAAGTAGGTATTTCTTCAACAATAACTCGCAAATAATCCCAAAATCACATGATAATAACCCTCAAATAAGTGTAAAAGTAAATGGAAATAACCCTAAAATAACCTCAAAAGAACTCCAATATATAGGAATCCAAAGCTATTCTGATTTTTTTAGGTTGTTCTTAAGTTTTTGTTGGGTTAATCTCGCGTTATTAGGTATTTCTAAACTCTAATAACTCACAAATAACCCCAAATAATGTGATAATAACCCTAAAATAACTCTAAAATTTATTATTAGGTTAGTCTCGGTTATTGTTGGGTTATTATCGGGTTATTGAGCATTTCTTCAAAATAACCCGCAGATAACTAAGCCCTAACCACAAAATAATCCAAAAATAAACTCACGACAATCCAAGAAAAAACTGGAAAACGATTCACTTAAGCAAGATATCTCACCTCCGTTCCAAACGCGTTGACATTATTTTCGTAATGCATGCTCCCTATTTCTTCATTAAGAGAGAAACCTATCTCCATCAAAGAAGCTAGGTGACCGTAGGACTGCAATGACTAAACCCTAACAGAGCAAAAAAAAATGCTTTTTGGAAACCCTATTTTTCTACTGTAAATGACGGAATAGAAGTTTCTGAGAGACTGGGACATACAAATCCAAAAAAGAGGAGGGAAGACGCTGAAAGGCGGGATAATACAAAAAAGGCGGATATTAGAAAGGCGCGGGGACATCAGGCCTGATCGGGCTTCAGTGCAGCGTTATTATTATTACTATTTTTTATTACGTGGAAATACGAGACCCGCATTTCACGTGGAAATACGAGACCCGCATTTCCACGTGGCCGAATTTAAATGGACTGCAGACGTAGAGAACCGTCCGGAGTCCTGAGGGAAAATTTCACCCACATTTTCATTATAATCATGACCACAAGGTATAGGTCAAGTTAACTTAATTAGCTCAATTTAACTTAAGTATGTAGTTTTTTTTGTGTACATTCAGGGTTATTTGAGTGATAGTTGAAATACTTAATGAAGAGATTTGATTAATGTTGTTGTTTACCTTTATTTAGTTGTATTAGTCTTATCTTTTAGAGTTTAACGATATCATGGGTCTTGATCTTCTGTAAAGTTAAAATTTTTTCTGATCAGTTGCGGTCTTTTAGATTTTTAGGGTTACAAGTTTATCTTATGTGTTGTTTGGGTGTTTCTATTTTTGAATGTATTAGAGGTTGTAGAATGATGATAGAGCTGTCCTATGATGATAAAGAGTTTTCAAGGCCATTTCTACCTAAGTAATGGATGAACTAAATTAAATATTCTATTTTCAAATAGCTTATCACCTTTGGTGCATCTATTTAATAGTTTTAAAGAATGAATTTTATATGTGGAATATTTCTATGTGTAAATTGGTTTATATTTTTATTAATCAAATTGTCCATAAAAAGACATTTCATTTATAGGGAGATTAAATACACTGGTTTATAGCATATAGACCAGGGTTATTTATTAAGGATGGATATTATATACTGTTATTTATTTATTTTTTGCATAGTATTAATTAAGCAAATATGTAGGGTGTAACTTTCTTTTTGCTATTGTATGATTATTTCCAATTCAACGTTGGTATAAACAGATTAGTTCTTCTCTATGTAGACCATTGAACATGTTTGTATTTCACAAATTTATACATGATTTATAATAATTTTTCATATTCTTGTGCTTGCAGCTTGTGTCTATATTTATTTTCTTCTTCATAACAAGTATTGATCACTGATTACCATATTTCAATGCCTACAAGATTAATAGTATGCAGGCTTTTATCTTTCTATGTTGGTGATGCATGACTCATCCTTTCTTTATTTTATTAACATTTTTAAAATTTTTTACTGTGTTGTGTACAACATGGTGATCTATCGGCTTAACTACCCTAATCATTTGATTGAATTTTTTAGGTGGTGCAAGGGGTGCCATTCAGATAAACAGAAGGGATTGGCTTTGATTTAATTATTTATTATTACTTTTACTTTTAGGAAACACAATGTCATGCAGTTTTGTAGTAGATACAGTCAAATTTGGATAAAATTGACGAAAATAATTAAGTAGGAAGGCTCGATTAATTTGGGTATCTTTTTGCCTTTTACATTAATTTTTTATCTTCTAACTTAGTCACTCTCATAGAGTTAGGATGCTCGTTCGTTAGTAACTTCAATGTTTTCGCCAATTTTGAAATAAGATTCCTTCCAAAAGAAGCTAAGGGGGTGTTTTGCTTTGAGGACTTAATGCTAAGGGGGTCCATCCCTAGATTTAGTAAATCCAGAGTTAAGCCAAATCTACAACAAAATTTGGGACCTTAGATCCAAAAATTCATAACTCCATGCTACCACTGCATTTTAGTGTTTAGTTTAGTTGGATTTAGTAAATCTGGTGATAATTCCAATTTAAATACTTTATGAAACACGTCTCAAAAGTAGTTAAATAATATTAGAAGTTTCATTGCATTCTAGTTAGATAATAAGTTATCATGTTTTTCTTCCAATAAGTAATTGAAGGACTACCATTTTTCATGTAATTCCTCTTAATAAAATTGTGCACTTGGTGCCCTCATGTCCAATGGATAATATGCTTGCATGTATTTTAAGATTATATACATATATATATATATATATAAGTTTAGCATGAAGAAAACATAAACTTTGTATCTTAAAAGAAATTCTAGAAACAATAAAAACATGTGTAAATGCATTCGTAAATAAAGAGAACTATTATGAAATAAAAATATATTTACTCACATGTATTCTTCAAGTGAAATTAATCATTTGTTGCAACTATATTGCTAAATTAGACTTAGAGTGCTTTTGGGAGAGCTTATTTACAGCGGTGGCATTTTCAAAACGCTATCACCTGTTTGAAAATCACATTTCTACCACTTTTCATAAAACTCTGTTATGACTTTTGTATTAGACGCAGTTTAATACCGTCGAAAGATGAGTATTGCCCTCTGTCCCTAATTTCTCAACGAGCGGCTCCTCTGCCCTAATTTCGCAACCAGCGGCTCCTCGATCCCGCACGACGTCGCAGCAGTTCATCTCTTCGCTTGATCCGCGTCTCCCTCCATCTTCGGCAATCGTTCTCACCGGTAACCCTTATTATTTTTACTCTTCGCTCCTCTGCCGCTCTTCGGTTTGTAGTTTCCCGTGAAAATGCCGCTCCAAAGGGTCTGATCTTTTGCGTTTTTTTTTTTCGTCATTTTGCTGTGAAAGGATTTGGGTGAATCTAATTTGGTTGAATCTGTTAGTTCTTATTTCAACATAATCTCAAGAATCTCCTTAGGAAGGCCTTGCAGAGAGTACAAGAGCAATTCTCATAAAAGAGCACAAGGAATAGATCATATAAAAGAGGCCTTAAAAGATTAATCTTATCAGGCCCTAAGACCTCTTATTCGTAAGGATAGATCTAAGCTATCAGCGAAAGTAGTATTGATTTATAATGTGAATCATTGATTATAGTATCTTGTAGTTTTATATATTTTTTGAATTCTTACGCAAGACTTGATGTACTATTTTATATTACGACACTACTTCCTACTCAGACGATGACTTGAGACGGATTTCGGCGCTGCAAGGCCTTGAATTCCCAAGAAAACCAGAGTTAGATAAATTTTAAGAATACTTTGTATTTCATATTCTACAATCTTCACATTTATATCAACTTTTTTATTGATTTAAGAAGTTTGATAAATTTATAAAAAAAATATGCAAATAAGTTATTTACAAAACGTACAAACCAAACAATTGCAGTTTATCCAAAACAGGGGCAGATTTGTCATATTTCCAGAATCAACTATTCTCTAAACGCACAAATCAAACAGACAGACAGCTTATCCGAATCAGTTGTTTATCACCAGATTATCAGGATAAATTGGATAAGCTGCAGTTGCCCCAAACAGACCCTTAATTAGCTTTGATTCATTTTATGATTTGTTTGGTTGATAGGTTTAACATTGTAATGTAATTTAATTATATGAATTTTAAAAATTTTAATATTTCATATATTGTATATTAAAAATACAATGATTTTATAAGGTAATTTAAGTTCACCACATACAATTTTAATGTTCCTGTAAAATCCATTCACATGTATAGTATGTCTACCCTAGAGCAAAATTTTCTTTTGTATGATAAAAATAAGCCTTCCCCGACTTTCTGTGATTTGCNAATTCTAGAAAAAATAAAAACATGTGTAAATGCATTCATAAATAAAGAGAACTATTATAAAACAAAAATATATTTACTCACATGTATTCTTCAAGTGAAATTAATCATTTGCTGCAACTATTTTGCTAAATTAGACTTAATTAGCTTTGATTCATTTTATGAGCTGTTTGGTAAATAAAGAGAACATGTATTCTTCAAGCGAAGAGACTGACTGCTTGATTAATTTGCGTTTGAGAGAGCTTCTTTACAGTGGTGGCATTTTCAAAACGTTATCACCTGTTTGAAAATCACATTTCTACCACTTTTCATAAAACTCTGTTATGACTTTTGTATTAGACGTGGATCGCACCCCGCGATCCGCGTTTATTACCGTCGAAAGACGAGTATTGCCTTATGTCCCTAATTTCGCAACCAGCGGCTCCTCTGCCCTAATTTCGCAACCAGCGGCTCCTCGATCCCCCACGACGTTGCAGCAGTCCGTCTCTTTGCTTGATCCGCGTCTCCCTCCATCTTCGGCAATCGTTCTCACTGGTAACCCTTATTATTTTTACTCATCGCTCCTCTGCCGCTCCTCGGTTTGTAGTTTCCTGTGAAAATGCCGCTCCAAAGGGTCTGATCTTTTGCGTTTTTTTTTCGTCATTTGCTGTGGAAGGATTTGGGTGAATCTGATTTGGTTGAATCTGTTAGTTCTTATTTCAACATAATCTCAAGAATCTCTTTAGGAAGGCCTTGCAAAGAGTACAAGAGCAATTCTCATAAAAGAGCATAAGGAATAGCTCAAATAAAAGAGGCCTTAAAAGACTAATCTTATGAGGCCCTAAGACCTCTTATTCGTAAGGATGGATCTAAGCTATCAGCGAAAGTAGTATTGATTTATAATGTGAATCATTGATTATAGTATCTCGTAGTTGTATATATATTTTGAATTCTTACACAAGACTTGATGTACTATTTTATATTACAGCACTACTTCCTACTCAGACGATGACTTGAGATAGATTCCGGCGTTGCAAGGCCTCGAATTCCCAACAAAACCAGAGCTAGATAAATCTTAAGAATACTTTGTATTTTCATGTTCTACAATCTTTACATTTACATCAACTTTCTGATTGATTTAAGAAGTTTGGTAAATTTATAAAAAAATATGCAAATAAGCTATTTACAAAACGCACAAACTAAACAATTGCAGCTTATCCAAAATAGGGGCAGATTAGTCATATTTCCAGAATCAACTATTCTCTAAACGCACAAACCAAACAGTCAGACAGCTTATCCGGATCAACTGCTTATCACCAGATTATCAGGATAAGCTGGATAAGCTGCAGCTGCCCCAAACAAACCCTTAATTAGCTTTGATTCATTTTATGAGTTGTTTGGTTGATAGGTTTAACGTTGTAATGTAATGTAATTATATGAATTTTAAAAATTTTAATATTTCATATACTGTAAATTAAAAATACAATGATTTTATAAGGAAAATTAAGTTCACCACATACAATTTTAATGTTCCTGTAAAATGCATTCGCCTGTATGGTATGTCTACCCTAGAGCAAAATTTTCTTTTGTATGATAAAAATAAGCCTTCCCCGACTTTCTGTGATTTGCAAATTATTTTAATACGGCAGAGCTATAATCTAAACTAGATTTGGAGGAAGCATTATATTTTTATGAGAATGGAAATTGGATTGCTCGGCAGAGGCATTCATGTCTTCTTTCACTGACTTATAAGTATGAGAGATTATTACGTCCGTCGCCCGAACGTCGAGCCATGATACAGCGGATGTAATAATTTTTCTATAAATAGAGATGAGTTATGTTGTTGGCATTCCATAGAAGAATTTTTGAGAACTCTATTTCTATAGAATTATCCAAGGGCTATTGGAACTATAGTGTAGTTTCCACTTCACCTATAAAATTGCTTGAATTTACAATTTAGTTGCACATATAATATTTTTTTGGGATGCAAATCATACAGAATATTATGTAATTTTGTTTTATTTTAAATTTTTTTTGAAGGTAGATTTAATTTTACATAGTTATGTAAATATAAATGAATATTTAAATGTTAAATATATAAGCTTATACAAATTAGATGACATATAGCTGGTTAACATGAAAAATAAAAACTCTGTATGTTAGTTACACGCGGCCACTCAACTCAAATGTATTCATAATACAATATATTTACTATACTCTACATGCATCTAATCAAATAGAAAAAAGAATTTTCCTGCATTTAGTTTACAAATAATCAAGCAGCTTTAAACTATTCAAAGTATATTGTAGTTAGAGTCTTCTATAAATCTTTTACATTGTATTTCATTTTAAGCAAATAAATTAGCTCATTAATATCTCTTTCATATTACTTCATTATTATTCAAGAAGTTTACTAATTTATTTTCCAAGTAATAAGATAATTATTGCTTTATATGAAAATATATTTTATATTTCAAATAATAATATATACCCAATAAATCAATTAACTTTCATTTTTAATTAAGTTACTTTCATATACCTGTTTTAAGATGCTTGAAATTCAAGGTAGTGTAATTGAACCTTTATGTGTAGGGTGCTTAATTTTTTAATTTAACTTAACAACCATTAATTAGGAATAAAAAATTCAATCACATAGAAAATTAAAATTCAAAGCTTTCATTTCAATTTTTAATACCTAATGCGACACAAAAGCCTTTTTCCTTGTTGCAATAAGCTTTCATGCGCATGGACCACAAAAGACCCTCAATCGAGCCTTAAATTTGTGTAATACTCCTACCGTGGATGCTTCCTATGTGCGAAAAAACTACATGGGCCCTTCTTCATGTTCAGCTCGATTAGGGCACATGAAGTTGTGATCTTCCTTCTTCTCCTTTTCACAAGAAAATGACGCACGATGAAGGATCACTTGAGCTTCTAGATTAATAGGGTCAAGTTTTAGCTTCCAAATTGCCCACTATTTTAGTGTTAGTGTGCAAAATCGAAATGTTATAAAATTTAGAAAATAGTTTACACATTAGGGTTTCTATGTAAGTATACGTATCGTTTCAAGTAATATAGGATTTTCTTTTAAGACCCCAGTTTCGATCCCACTGAGAAGCGAGGTAAGGAATCTCATTAGTTGATTATAGTATGTTACTATCAGTCCATATTTTTTAATGTCGATTTTTCTTAACAACTACTCTTAAATGAAATCTTATATATAAAGATAACTTTTCTGGATAAATTGGTTTGAAGAATTTTGAGATGTTAAAAACTACCCTTCTCATGTAATGTTCTAGATAATGTGTAGAAATGAAATGCTTAAAATATAATGTTGTAAGTGACAAATAGAAGCATACATATTCTTTACCCCCTCCCGGTGTCAGCAACAAACATTGGCTAACCTAGAGTTTTTCACCAGTTTGTGTAGTAGTGCTGAGTAGATACTTACATCCCACTTCTAGATTACCCTTCGTGTCATCTCTATAAGACCCACTGGGGACCCTTACGGTCAAAACTCTAGACCGAATTGATAAAAGAATCTAGTATGTCACCCTAGAAACATGAATTTTACGCCCATCAAAACTTATCTCCTTATTTATTTGCACTGCCCTCAGGTGGACGCAACGGCCCTGCCCAAGATGAAATATGGTACTCACCAGTTGGATGAAATCATAGCCCTCCCGGGTCATTATGTTTTGCAACGGATTTTAACCTCATAAGTGATCAGTTTGCAAAATCAATTAAGAGCTAGAGAAAATACCACCACATTCATAGAATAAGAGAATATCTAAGCAAATTTAAATTCCTAAACATACATATATTTCATTGTAAAAGAAAAGTAAAATGAATATAATGGCATAAGAAGTAAAAGGATAGATAGAATTAAGTAAAAAATTTTGTGTCAACAAGGAACATATGTCTACCTACCATCTTTCAAATGTATAGTTATGTTTACTACTCTATTAATTTTATGCAATTATTTGTCAGCTGGAAACATCTGATAAAAACAAATCATTAAATTATATTTTCTTAAAAGTTGCAATGCCTCTTAAACTATTTTATTAACCAACCGATCAATGTGAGTGCACTCAAGCTGCAAGATAACTGATCTTCTGAGTCTTAATTTCACATGCAACAAATTTTAACATAACTTATTGTCACTTAAGTTATATCAATGAAACAAAGGAGATATTACTCATCACATGAAAATAAAAATAATTCTATCATGAAACAAATTTTCCTACACATGTGACTACTACATATTAAAAGAAAAGAGTAACGAAAACTACTTACTAAGCATGGATAAAACACCATAGAAAACTTCGTTTAAATCAAAGAAAGTCAACTAGAAAGTTTTTACAACAATTACAAGATAATGAAAAACACAATACTTAGTTTTTTTTCTTCTGAAAGAAAAATGAAAAATCTCTCCACCAAATTTTTCTGCTGATCTATGCACCGCCCGTACAATCCTTACACATATCTCTCAATATCCCTCATCAATCTCTTCAGACAAAGTGAAAATATACATCTCCATACTCACATCAAACTCTCTCTAAAATCCTTCTAAAAACTCCTAAACTTGTCATGAGAGGTGCCAAGCCCCTCATTTCAAAAAGATACAAAAATCTCTTCTTTCTTCAAGAGACACATCTCTTCATCCAACATACACACTCTTTCACTCCAAGAGACATATCTCTTCATTCAAATATGTATATATTCATTGAATCACTCAATGGGGCGTAGAAGTTGTCCAGAAGCTTCCAGAACAACCCAAAATGGCCCAAAATCGCTCAGAACCCATCCAAAAATTATCTCGGCCACTATAGCGCCAAAATCAGTGCTATCGCGTATGTTTCTAGCCGTGACTGACGCTAGAGCCAGTATTGGCGCTATAGAGCGCCACCCTGCTGGTAGCACACCTGTTTTGCTTCGTTTTGTCCTGTTTCAGCTTTAATTCGCTCCTAGTATTATACCTATAAGATAGACATGAAAATAACTTTTCTTTAAAATGTAATTTCATTTTAAAAAAATGTGATAAATATAGAGGAAATTAAGCATAGAAAGTCATATCAAAATATGTCATATCACAAATTTCTTCCTTACTCATTTTGGCTCCAAATTGCACCGTTTTTGCTTCATTTTCGCTAAAACTCTATTTCTTGTATCTGAAATAAAAAACATGCAAAATGCATTTTTTTAATGTGTAATATCATAAAAAATGTGCATAAACTGAACATGAAATATACACTAAAAACAAGTAATTTTAAAATGAACCAGTCGAACTTGAATACGTCGACCAACTGATAGCCATTGTATTATACTCAAACTGTAGTACAAATCTGATATTAAATTAGCGCATTAATTGCATGAAGAGCAGTTTCCATAATTGTTTCCTCATTTTTATAATTACACTAATAAATCCTTATAAATAGGGGGCGAGAAGATGAACAAAGGACCCTTTCCTTAACTTCTCTACCCAAAATTCTTCAACTCCTCTATTCTCTCTCTCTCTCTCTTTTTCGGCTCCAACTATCAAGATGTGCGTTTCCGAGAGACAACATAAAATTCAACACGGACAATATTTTTAATATATTATAAAATATTAAAAAATTTAATAAAAAAATTTTCTCCAAACACCCTCCAATTTCACCAGCTTTCTTAAGCTAATACCTAGCAATCAAAATGTATAATGTGCTGGTGCTATTTAATTTATAATATAGAAAAATAAAGATTATAAGAAATTATTATTAAGATGACCTAATTGAATTTTCTCTTTAGAGAAAGCCGAATTTTAAAAAAACCTATTCATTTAAAAAAAAAAAAACTAATTAATATTTTTAATAAAATTAAATTTAAATAGAATCACCCATTTAACGAGTCACTTGCCATCACATGGATGACAAATCGCATGTTTAACGGAAAAAATTTGCGTACATAAGACGTATGCAGCGATGGGTACGTCCAGAGGTTATTCAGGGGGTACGGGAGGGTTATATCGGGGTTATACCCCTCTGTAACTCCCATGTAACCTCTTTGTAAACTATCTGTAACCTACAAATGAGTTCCGTGCTTCTGTAGTTTTATGGGTACAAATAAGTTACACGGATGTTACAAGAGAGTTACACGGAGGTTACAGGATGGTATAACCTGGATATAACCCCCCATACCCCCTGAATAACACATGACGTACGCAGCGCTGCGTACCTCTTATGTACGCAAATATTTTCCCCGTTTAATAGGCCATTGGTCCAGCCACAGTTTTTTTTTCTTAGCCTTTACAAACATACCACCCAACTCTTTTGTATTTACACATGTAACATCTAGAATTTAATTTTTATATTCATAAGACCCAAAGCTAGGGCTGTAAATAAACCAAAGCACCTGATAAACAACTCGAACTCGACTCAATCATGACTCGATCATGTTCGTTCAAATTAATAAATTAACAGACTTCGACAATTTTTAAAAGCTCGTAACTTGAATGAATTAAACATGAACATAATCACACATGTTCATTTATATTCACGAACAAACTCATTTGTAGTTCAAGTAACTCGTTAAATACTCGATATTAAGCTTTATGATAACTCGTATCATATATGATATATTATTTAATAAAATTTAATTAATTAGAATTTATTTAATTATAGATTTAATAGTAATATATTATTATATCATTAAAAGTNGAACATGTTCATTTATTTTCACGAACAAACTCATTTGTAGTTCAAGTAACTCGTTAAATACTCGATATTAAGCTTGATGATAACTCGTATAATATATGATATATTATTTAAATAAAATTTAATTAATTAGAATTTATTTAATTATAGATTTAATAGTAATATATTATTATATCATTAAAAGTTTTTGATTAATTATTAATTATATATTTATTTTTATTAAAATTTAGGTGTTGGATGTGAAAATAGATAAGACTTATGTGGTATGTATGAAATGCTAATTCAAATTAATTTTAAACCCCTGCAAACCTCACATTTCCTTTGGCCTGCCACTGTTTAATGTCCCTTGATTTCGCTCGAAATATATGAAACCGTGAGTTGCTAGGGCATTTACAAAATTGTCCAAAAAGGCTAGAAAAAGAACAAGTGCATATAACTTTCATTTTTACAGAGTTTATATAACCTGCTAAAATATGAGAGATTACATCTCATATGATCATGATTCATGAGTTACCTTTCATTTTTACAGAGTTTATAATCGATGAATTAGTTGGTACAATCAGGTTTGTAAAATGTTTGTTGAAATTTATATATGAAAATATAGATGTTTGAATTTTTAGATTGTTTTTTAGCTTGCATAAATATTCGTTTACTTGTTATAAATAAATTAAGTACAAATCAAATTTAAATATTGAACAATTTAAATGAGTCAAGCTTGAACAATATATGAAAACTCGACACAAGCTCAAGTCGAATATGAGCAACTTATAATTACACCAAGCCAAGCAATGCGAGCTAGAGATTATCTCTAATTCACTACTAAAAAAACTAGTTTAAAACTTTGACACAATCTCAGGTGTTAGATATGTAAATGCATAAGAGTTGGGGGGCATGTATGTAAATGTCCAAAAAAAAATAGTGGCTCCACTAATCGCCTTAAATTTTTATTTTAAATATTAATTAATTCATTTTTAAAAATATATAAGTATTTTTAAAATTTGGCCTAAAAAAATCATGCCTATGTTAAAAAAATAAAAAATTTAATGCAAATTGATGCGGTTTCAATGAAGATTTGGAAACATCGGAAGCCGAAAAAATCATTATGCAAATCATAACTAAGAAAATAAATGTATCCCGTTCATTGGAGCGTATTTTGTGTCCGAACTTCTGACGTAGTTCTACGTGCGGTGGAAGCTATTCTTGGATTATTTTCAGGTTATTTCTGAGCTATTTTTAATAATCCCAAAATAACACAGAAATAACCCGCTATCTTTATTTTTGGGTTATTTGTGGGTTATTTCGGGATTATTGAAAATAACCTGAAAATAACTCAGGAATAACCTCTGCGGCACGTATAGCTACGTCAGGAGTCTGCACATAAAAATTAGGCCTTTGATTGACACATAATTACAAAAATAAATATAGTAGACATGAAATGATATTATGCTTATCATAATATCTAATGCATCAAAATATGTATTCAACCTTTTACATTTCTATGCATGTTATCTTTTTTCTATGCATGGAAAAGTATATTTCACATTTTTAAAGCTAAAATGATGATCTTTTTGATGTAATATGAAAGATTTTAATGATATAAATGTAAATAATAAAGTTTAGGGGTCAAATATATAAATACATGAGATTGGTGTGGCATGAATGTAAATGCCCCCAAAAAAGAAAGCTAAGTCGGTCTTTTTTTTTTGTAGTAATAATTGTCTCTTTTGTCATATGAAGGTTAAGAAAATTTTAGAGACATTCATCCTGAAAAATGTGGCAGACGCTTTGCTCTCAAAGTCTAGCAAGGAAGGTGCTCTACTACGCTATCAACAAATTTCATCATCCAGCACAAATTTAGAGGCATAACATAGATCTCGATGTGATCTTTTGAACAATAAATGTTCAAACCTAGGTTTAAAAGTCAACCAGAACTCTGAATTCAGCAAACTTAGAGTTAAACTGTCTAGTTAGTTGAGACAGACCTAATGGTACCAAAATTGATTCAATCCGAACCTAATCAAGACCCGATCAAGATGTTAAACCAGGTTTACAAGTTTTTCAGACACATTTGAAATGTCAAAAGGATGTCGAATCTAGCAAGTTTTTAGTGGGATCAAGGGTATCGACAAGATAAATCTAATGAGCTCAAGATCGAGCAATTTCAACATTATTAAGACACTCAAATGTCCATCAAACGCCCTTTGATCAAATGTAACTCTCCGGTCCGTCTGACTAAAGTGATTCATGTTTATGCATTAATTGCACTCAGAACTCTATAAATAGAGTCACACTCTTCTCATGAAAAGGGGGAGGAGAGCTTGAAACTCTGAAAAGAAGCNAAAAATCATAAATAACTTGAGTTATATTTCCTAAAGATAGAACGGAACAAGAAGAATGTATCATCAATTTATTATGTCTCAATTTTTGCTTAGAAGGACAAAAATTTTATTTTATTATATGATAAAAATGAGTCTCAGTTATTTAACTCATAAATTTTATTTTTTACATATTTGACAGCATATTTATGTATTAGTGAAAATATGTATTTTACTTTTAAAAAATAAGACAGTTGTTAGGTATGACTCATATACCATAAATGAGACAAATGTTGAAGCGGAGCGGAGCCCACAAGCGGAGTGAAGCGAAACGATCTGTCCAATCAGAGGAGTTTCATTATGTGGGTTGCGGGTGCGAGGGCAACACCCCGCGGTTTGGTACAAGGGTAATTTAAGTAATTACATATTGTACTATAAATAAATAAATATATATATATATATATATATATATATATATATATATATATATATATNCTTGAGCCTTAAGCCATGCTTATCAATTAAACCCTGACATAAAACTTTTTTCAAAAACTTCGGATTCATAAGCACATTCAAATTCCTTCGGGGTCTAAGGGCCCGTTTGGGACGGTTTATAAGTGCGACGGTATTTTGAAAATACCGTCTATTTGTTTGTTTCGCATGTCCGGATAAATTATTTGAAAATTGTGTTTACTTTTTTCTATTACACGCAGATCGCGGGGTTATACCCGCGATCCGCGTTTTCGTTCGTCGTTTTCCGCCTCTACCCCTCCCTCACGACAAAACCTAGCCTTAGCCCCGAACCTTCGCTCTCCTTCATTGCGCTGAAAGCCATTCGAAGTTGTTGCTCTCCTTCGCTGAGTTGAAAGCCGTTCGTTGCTCTCTGTCGCCGAAAGCCCTCTGTTGCTCTCCTCCTGGCGAGGAAGGTAACCTTCGTCCGATCCTACCCGAAAACCAGCGAGGAAGGTAACCTTCGTCCTTCACCTCATTCCGTCAGATCTGTCCGATCTTTCCGTCCGATTTTAGGATTTTAAAGATTTTTTTTTTTTTTGTTTATTAAAGATAGGTGTTATGCATGTAAATCCCCCTAAAATTTTATTTAAAAATCCTAAATGTTTATTCCTTGTTAAAACTAAAACAAAATATAAATATTATTTTAATTATTTTTTGCTCAATTAATCTTCATAACTTCTTACTTTTAAAATATTAAATAATAATAATTAGAATTGAATAATAAAAATAAGTAGATTTGGCTGTAATACTGGATGTTTTATTCCGAACGGCTTCAGTTGATTTATGTTACGAGTGTTTAGTTGAGAGTAGCTGACAAAATATTTGAATAGAAGTTTGAAAACTTATATTCAAATTCATATATCTCTGTGGATAGCTTTAGATGTTCCTAAACATGGTTATTGAAGTTATAGATTTTAAAATTAGTATAAAATCTAAATTTTTTATTGTAGTTTATGTTACGCATAATTTAAAAATAATTTTTGGAAAATTAAAATCAATAATGTCTGAATGACATTTTATCAACAAAAAGCTGCATATCTGCTGTTTATAAAACGCAAAAATCAAACAGCTAAACAGTTTATCTAGTACATGGGCAGAGTGGTCATTTATCCAGAATAAACTATTTTCCAAACGCAAAGACCAAACAACCAGCCAGCTTATTCGGATCAGCTGCTCATCAACAGATTATCAGGATCAGCTGCTTATCAGCAGAAGCTAGATAAGCTGCAGCTGCCCCAAACAGACCATAAGTTAAAAATCAGAACAGGAAAAATTATTGTGTATGTTCGCCACATGTAGAAATGCGTACGGGGAACCAATCAAAATAATCATACCAAAAGTGTATGTCAGTGAGCCCTACTTTATTTTATTATTATTATTTAAATCTCATTGGACAGCCACACAAATTGTGTGTGTTGTCCGCACAGAATAATCGCTCTCTGAACAGGAACAGTTATAACTTTTTTTAAGGGCCATTTACATAGAGACTAAGTAATTCTTATGTATTTACAAATTAACATCCAAATTTTAATATTTACATGCATAATACTCATATTTTTAATATCACTTACATAAACATCTCTATCTTCTACTTCTCACATGCATAATTTAATCACGCCAAAATGTTAAAAATATAAAAATTAAACTTTATATGTTGGATTTGTAAATACATGAGTTTTTTTTGGTATATATATATATATATANATATGAACAATTAGAGATATATGTGAAAGTTGAGATATAAGGGGCTAAGTGAAAATATTAAAATAAATAAATAAATGAATTTTATTTTCATTTCATTTTCCTATACTAGTGATAACATATTGCTTATACTATTACACAACACATGTCTACTACAGTTACAATTTTCTGTACTAGTAATATAATAGATACTATTCTTGATGTTTTACTATAATCGATTTCTTTTTTTTTTTGAATACATGTCTATTACTTATTTTCTTAAAATACTAAAAATTACAGTAAATTTTGGGTAGCCTACTAAGCGGTGATTGTTCACCCCTGTTTTACTCTCATGTTTTCTTTCATGAAAGGGCAAGACTCGAGTTGAGTAGAAACTTTTGTGTTGTTGGTGAAAACCTTACATTAGGTTTCTTTGCACCTTGATCTATACTTTTGCCAGTAATAATGATATTTATATTTTAATGACAGAGAGATACAATCATGATTATTGCATGTGTTTCCTCTCGTCGTATATTGATATGATCTGAATGGATTTGAAGCATGTTTATTTATTATACTTGATAATATTGGCGGGACGGTGCTTTAAGCGAATACAATTCCTTCCAAATAAATCTTCAACAAGAAATGACCAGCGTCAATATGACGGGTTACATCCAGCTGGATTGTGACAAGCATAATCGTAAATAAAACTCTGCATATCAAGATCACACTTTAAAGATGTATACAACCTAAATCGCAAGTAAATTATATATATATACATATTCTACTATAAAGATATATATATATATATATATATATNATGTTCTGGTCGATCCTAAGTTCTCTAACCAAGATAAGTTATTCGCTCTAACCTGAGGCACTTGGGAAAAAGAGGATAATATGAGGGAGTTTTATCCATATTTGTTTGATAGTTAAATGTTTTGAATGTCAAGGATGATAGTTTTTTAAGGAGAATAGGATGCAACGACTGNTTGTTCTGGTCGATCCTAAGTTCTCTAACCAAGATAAGTTCTTCGCTCTAACCTGAGGCACTTGGGAAAAAGAGGATAATATGAGGGAGTTTTATCCAGATTTGTTTGATAGTTAAATGTTTTGAATGTCAAGGATGATAGTTTTTTAAGGAGAATAGGATGCAACGACTGCTATTGTAGTATACCAGTGCACCTTTTCAGGCTTGATTGTAGAGCACGCTTGATTATATTCTAAGAATATTTTTATCTATTTATTTGGTTATCATAAGTAAGAAAGAAAAAAAATTTTCTTGTTGAATTTATATTTCTTTAGTTTTCCGTATGTCCTTATAAAAGTAAGCTTTCTGAAGNTTTTCTTGTTGAATTTATATTTCTTTAGTTTTCCGTATGTCCTTATAAAAGTAAGCTTTCTGAAGTCATTCTGTGTTCATTTTGTAAATTATTTTCAAATGTGTGCTCTAGACATGTTTTCTCATTTATTAACATTTTTTTTAATAATTGTGAGAATAAAATATATTAGGATATAAGGAGATTTCTATAAAGTTTGTACTTGTTAAATCTAATAATTTGAGTTATAACATTTATATCATTTTTAAAAAATAAACTATAAATATCCTAAAGCATTAATGGAAAGAAATTCCATGCTTTTCTTTTCTATATTCCGTGAGCTTTAGAGAGAGAGAGAGAGAGAGAGAGAGAGAGAGAGAGAAATTTCGTTTGGAGGGTCAGAGAGTCGGATTTTTATCCATCGGGCCAGTTTGAAAAATTGTTCNTATTTATAGAGAGAGAAATTTCGTTTGGAGGGTCAGAGAGTCGGATTTTTATCCATCGGGCCAGTTTGAAAAATTGTTCGGCTCTAAGTAGACTACGATTAACCAACTTTATATTTCAATTTCATAACTTTTTGATAAAGTATTAGTATTTTATCTGTCAAATTGTTGTACAAACTCGGCATTATGGAGATTTACAAATTTTTCGCCGCGCATTTTTTTATATGTAGATTAGAGCGCGTTGGACATATTAACATAAAAATATTTGTTTTTTGCTGAATATTTGGTATTGTACAATATTTTGTATATTTTGACACATGAGTTGAACTTGATAAATTTGATGTAGAATAAGAAATGCTTTAAATATTATTCTGGATATTCCATAAAAGTGATTTTGAAAGCTGCATTTATTGATATGAGTATATTTATTTCCTCTACAAATTATCTTATTACTCGTGTCTGCTGGTATGTATCACTTTTGATAGCATGTTNTTATTTTGTATATTTTGACACGTGAGTTGAACTTGATAAATTTGATGTAGAATAAGAAATGCTTTAAATATTATTTTGGATATTCCATAAAAGTGATTTTGAAAGCTGCATTTATTGATATGCGTATATTTATTTCCTCTACAAATTATCTTATTACTCGTGTCTGCTGGTATGTATCACTTTTGATAGCATGTTGTGAAATTTGATATGTCAAACTTGTTCAAATTTGTATATTATTGTAACATTAATATGTGTTAAAAATGATAAAAATGAGGTAGTTGTTGGTAGTTGGGTTGGGCGACTGTATCTTCTGTCTAATGAAGTGGAGTTATAAGGGGTTCTGCATCTATGCAATCATCTATCTGTGCGTTAATACTTCTGAACAGATACTAACAAGTGGAGGTATAAATGGAAGTGGAGTTATAAAGGGCATAGGAAAATATGAACAAGTAGAGATATATGTGAAAGTTGAGGTATAAGGGGCTAAGTGAAAATATTAAAATAAATAAATAAATGAATTTTATTTTCATATCATTTTCCTATACTAGTGATAACATATTGCTAATACTATTACACAACACATGTCTACTGCGGTTACAATTTTCTGTACTAGTAATATAATAGATACCATTCTTGATGTTTTCCTATAATCGATTTCTTTTTTTTTTGGAATACATGTCTATTACTTATTTTTTTAAAATATTAAAAATTATAGTAAATTTTGGGCAGCCTACTGAGCAGTGATTGTTCACCCTTGTTTTACTCTCATGTTTTGTTTCATGGAAGGGCAAGACTCGAGTTGAGTAGAAACTTTTGTGTTGCTGGTGAGAACATGATATTAGGTTTGTCCGCACTTTGATCTATACTTTTGACAGTAATAGTGATATTTATATTTTAATGATAGAGAGATACAATCATGATTGTTGCATGTGTTTGCTCTTGTTGTATATTGATATGATCTGAATGGATTTGAAGCATTTTTATTTTTTATATTTGATAATATTGGCGGGACCGTGCTTTAAGCAAATAAAATTCCTTCCAAATAAATCTTCAACAAGAAATAACCAGCGTCAATATGACGGGTTACATCCAGTTGGATTGTGACAAGCATAATCCTAAATAAAACTCTGTATATCAAGATCACACTTTAAAGATGTACATCAGATGCATTTATTACAAGTCGATGAATTCTTGTAGGATGGGGATCAACTTAAATCTATCTTTTTGTTCATCCTAAAAACAACCTAAATCGCAAGTAAATTATATATATATATATATATATNTGTAGTTACACGCGGCCAATCAATGCAAATGTATTCATAATACAATATATTTACTATACTCGACATGCATCTAATCAAATAGAAAAAAGAATTTTCCTGCATTTAATTTACAAATAATCAAGCAGCTTTAAACTATTCAAAGTATATTGTGATTAGAGTCTTCTATAAACCTTTTACATTGTATTTCATTTTAAGCAAATAAAATAGCCCATTAATATTTCTTTCATATTATTTCATTTTTATAAAAGAAGTTTACTAATTTATTTTCCAAGTAATAAGATAATTATTGCCTTATATGAAAATATATTTTGTATTTCAAATAATAATATATACCCAATAAATCAATTAACTTTCATTTTTAATTAAGTTACTTTCATATACCTGTTTTAAGATGCTTGAAATTCAAGGTAGTGTAATTGAACCTTTATGTGTAGGGTGCTTAATTTTTTTAATTTAACTTAACAACCATTAATTAGGAAATAAAAAATTCAATCACATAGAAAATTAAAATTCAAAGCTTTCATTTCAATTTTTAGTACCTAATGCGACACAAAAGCCTTTTTCCTTGTTGCAATAAGCTTTCTTGCGCATGGACCACAAAAGACCCTCAATCGAGCCTTAAATTTGTTTAACACTCCTACCGTGGATGCTTCCTATGTGCGAAAAAACTACATGGGTCCTTCTTCATGTTCAGCTCGATTAGGGCACATGAAGTTGTGATCTTCCTTCTTCTCCCTTTCACAAGAAAATGAAGCACGATGAAGGATCACTTGAGCTTCCAGATTAATAGGGTCAAGTTTTAGCTTCCAGATTGCCCACTATTTTATTGTGAGTGTGCAAAATCGAAATGTTATAAAATTTAGAAAATAGTTTTCACATGAGAGTTTTTATGTAAGTATATGTATCGTTTCAAGTAATATATGATTTTCTTTTAAGATCCCTTATAGTATACTACTATCAGTCCATAATTTTGAATGTCGATTAAAGTGATTTTTCTTAACAACTACTTTTAAATGAGAATCTTATATATAAAGATATATATTTTTTTTGGATATAAATATAACTTTTATGGATAAATTGATCTGAAGAATTTTGAGATGTTAAAAGCTACCCTTCTCATATAATGTTCTAGATAATGTGTTGGAATGAAATGCTTAAAATATAATGTTGTAAGTGACAAATAGAAACACACATATTCTTTACCCCCTCCCGGTGTCAGCAACGAACATTGGCTAACCTAGAGTTTTTCACCAGTTTGTGTAGTAGTGCTGAGTAGATACTCACCTCCCACATCCAGGTTACCCGTTGTGCCTCTCTATAGGACCCACTGTGGACCCTTACGGTCAAAAATCTAGACCAAATTAATAAAAGAATATAGTATGTCACCCTAGAAACATGAATTCTACGCCCATCAAAACTTATCTCCCTATTTATTTGCACTGCTCTCAGGTGGACGCAACGGCTCTGCCCAAGATGAAATATGGTACTCACCAGTTGGGTGAAATCAAAGCCCTCTCGGGTCATTATTTTTTGCAACAGATTTTAACCTCACTAGTGATCAGTTTGTAAAGTCAATTAAGAGCCGTTGAAAATACAAATCACATTAATAAAATAAAAGAATATCTAAGCAAATCTAAATTTCTGAATATGCATATATTTCATTGCAAAAGAAAAGTAAAATGAAGATAATGACATAAGCAGTAAAAGAATTGATAGAATTAAGTAAAAAATTATGTGCCAACAAGGAACATATGTCTACCTACCCTCTTTCAAATGTATAGGTATGCTTACTACTCTATTAATTTTATGCAATTATCTGTCACCTAGAAGCATCTAATATAAACAAATCATTAAATTATATTTTCTTAAAAGTTGCACTGCCTCATAAACTATTTTATTAACCAACCGGTCAATATGAGTGCACTCAAATTGCAAGATCACTGATTTTTTGAGTCTTAATTTCACATGCAACAAATTTTAACATAACTTATTGTCACTTAAGTTATATCAATGAAACAAAAGAGATATTACTCATCACATGAAAATAAAAATAATTCTATCATGAAACAAATTTTCCTACATATGTCACCACTACATATTAAAAGAAAAGAGTAAAGAAAACTATTTACTAAGTATGGATAAAACACCATAGAAAACTTTGTTTGAATAAAAAAAAATTAACTAGAAAGTGTTTACAATAATTATAAGATAATGAAGAACACGATACTAGTTTTTTTTTTCCTCTGAAAGAAAAATGAAAAATCTCTCCACCAAAGTCTTCTGCAGATCTATGCGCTGCCCATACATTCCTTACACGTATCTCTCAAAATCCCTCATCAATCTCTTAAGACAAAGTGAAAATATACATCTCCATACTCACATCAAACTCTCTCTAAAATCCTTCTAAAAACTCTTAAAGCTTGTCATGAGAGGTGCCAAGCCCCTCTTTTAAAAGAGATACAAAAATCATTTGTTTCTTCAAGAGACACATCTCTCCATCCAACAGACACACTCTTTCACTATAAGAGACATATATCTTCATTCAAATATGTATATATTCATTGAATCACTCAATGGGGCGTGGAAGTTGTCCAGAAGCTTCCAGAACAACCCAAAATGACCCAAAATTACTCAAAACCCGTCCAAAAATTGTCTCGACTGCTATAGCACCAAAATCAGTGCTATCGCGTATGTTTCTAGCCGTGACTTACACTAGAGCCAGTATTGGCGCTATAGAGCGCCACCCTGTGGGTAGCACACCTATTTTGCTCTGTTTTGTTCCGTTTCAGCTCTGATTCGCTCCTAGTTTATACCTACAAGATAGACATGAAAATAACTTTTCTTTAAAATGTAATTTCATTTTAAAAAAATGTGATAAATATAAAGGAAATTAAACATAGAAAGTCATATCAAAATATGTCATATCACAATTTTCTTACTTGCTCAATTTGGCTCCAAATTACACTGTTTTTTTTTTCATTTTCGCTAAAACTCTATTTCTTGTATCTGAAATAAAAAACATGCAAGATACATTCCTTTAAAGTACAATGTCATAAAAAATGCACATAAACTGAACGTGAAATGTACACTAAAAACAAGTAATTAAAAAATCGATCAGTCGACTGAACTCGAATACGTCGACAAACTGATAGTCATTGTATTATACTCAAACTGTAATACAAATCTGATATTAAATTAACGCATTAATTGTATCAAGAGCGGTTTCCATAACCGTTCCATTTTTTTGTAATTATACTAATAAATCCTTATAAATAGGGGGTCAGAAGATGAACAAAGGACTCTTTCCTCGACTTCTCTACCAAAAATTCTCCAACTCCTCTATTCTTTCTCTCTCTTCTTCAGCTCCAACTCTCAAGGCGTGCGTTTCCGAGAGACAACATAAAATTCAACACGAACAATATTTTTAATATATTATAAAATATTAAAAAGTTTAATAAAAAAATTTTCTCCAGACACCCTCCAATTTCACGCAATCAGAATGTATAATGTGCTGGTGCTATTTAATTTATAATATATAAAAATAAAGATTATAAGAAATTATTATTAAAATGACCTAATTGAATTTTCTCTTTAGAGAAAGCCGAATTTTAAAAAGACCTGTTCATTTAAAAAAAAAACTAATTAATATTTTTAATAAAATTAAATTTAAAGAGAATCACCCATTTAATGAGGCACTTGCCATCACATGGATGGCAAATCGCCCGTTTAACAGAAAAAATTTGCGTACATAAGACGTATGCAGCGATGGGTACGTCCAGAGATTATTCAGGAGGTACAGAAGAATTATATTAGGGTTATACCCCTCTATAACTCCACTGTAACCTCGTTGTAAATTACCTGTAACCTACAAATGAGTTCCGCGCTTCTGTAGTTTTATGGGTACAAATAAGTTACACAGATGTTACAAGAGAGTTACACGGAGGTTACAGGATAGTATAACTCGGACCCGTACCCCCTGAATAACACATGACGTACGCAGCGCTGCGTACCTCTTATGTATGCAAATATTTTCCCTCGTTGGTCCAACCACAGTTTTTTTTTCTTAGCCTTTACAAACATACCACCCAACTCTTTTGTATTTACACATGTACATCTAGAATTTAATTTTTATACTCATAAGACCCAAATCTATGGCTGTAAATAAACCAAAGCATCCGATAAACAACTCGAAGTCGACTCAATCATGGCTCGATCATGTTCGTTCAAATTAATAAATTAACAGACTTCGACAATTTTTAAAAGCTCGTAACTTGAATGAANAAAAAATAAGTAATGAGACCTAATGCTTGGAAATTACAATGATATGTTAAATTAAAGATACTTAATATTGTTAAAGGTATGCAATGATATTAATAAAAAAATGTTGTTACCACATTGATACGGTCATATGAATATAATATTGTTTGCACCATGTAATTTTTTTTTTAAACCTTTGAGCATACTTTACCTCATCTATTGATGCATTTGCCTCACAACACCAAAAGTTATGAAACATGATGCATTTTGATGGCTTTAGTAGCTTATTATTGAAATCGAGTTCAATTGTGTTTTGTGATACTTTTAATCTTCCACAAAATGATAGTTTGACAATAGTGTTGCATGTATGGATTCCAATTACATTCTTCATAATTATAAAGTTGTTTTTAATTGTATTTTGTTTTACTAAATAATGAACATCAAGATTTTACATTTTTAGATACCAATACTTATGAGCACTAATGACAATCAAAATAACATCATAATTGTATATGATTTTTGTGTGCAAGAAAATTCGTAGCGGTAGAGCGATAACTTAATGTTGTGACATTGCACGAAGATCTAGCACACATAGATAAAAAAAAGTTGTGGGTTGAGACACATAAATTTTTTTATCTAAAAGACATTGAAAAGATAAAAAATTACGAGATCTGACTCAATTAAAATAACCCACTTTGTAATCAAAAGTAAAAATGTCCACGCTTCGCTTATATTAGGGAAGATAAGTTTATAACACGATGTTGAAATCATAACTGGTTTGAAGTAACCAAATATATAATTATTAAAGGCAATTGAGACTATAATTATTGTAGTCTAACTATAATAGTCATGACGGGGATATGACAATTGTAGTTGACTATAAAAGCTATAGTTGACTATAAAAGTCGTAATTGATGGCTATGACGGTCATAATAAAGCTAATATAAATTTATAGCTGGAGACTATAACAATTATAGTAAGCCTCAAAAAAGCATACTTGTAAGAGGTTATCATAACCAAATTAGTGTGATCAAAGTTGTAGCAAGTCGTGATTAGAAAAGACTAGAAGTGGATGATAACACTCGTGGTTGGCTGTGATTTCGAATGAATGAGGACAACTGTAACTTTAGAGTTAAACTTTAATTGTCAGTTCACTATTCTATTCTCATCCCCCTTCAAGTGAATAATGGGGGCCTATTTATAATTTTTTAGAGAATTATTTTGGTAAATTTGGCCAATTTCTCAAAACATTCAATCTGATGGTACACATTGATTCCTTTGATTAAGAGTAGTTTTTTTCAATCTTCGAGTGTCTTAACGATCTTAGAATCAAATGACCATAAGCTCATTGGATTCGTCTCATCGAGACGCCCGATTCGACTATAAGCAAGTCAAGTTTTAAGCTAATTTACCTTTTCAACTAATTAACCAAATTATTTAAGAGTTCGAACTTGACAAATTTGAACTTTGATTGGATCACTTTTAGTGTCATTGGATTTTTCTAGTCGAGACACTCTGTTTGCATCTAAGGGTATTTTTGGGGCGACTACTTCTTTTTCAAGAAGCTACGGTAAAGTTGCTTCTCTGCTTCTTGGAGAAGAAACTTTTCAAGAGTTTTCAGAAAGCTACTGATGAAGAAACATGTGTCTATTTGGGAGTTCTACTATGCTCCTATTATTTCTGATGAGAAAGACTATTTTGACCTTATATATGTAATATATTGAAATAACTGTAGCTTTCAGAATATTCAAAACTAAATAACAGAAAGAGGAAAACTAACAGTTCAGTCCAAAATATTTTAATTCATAAAAAAAGATTAGCTATTTCAAGTGAATGACACAATTATGAGGACAACAATGTTAATCAGTAAGCCTAGATCGATGTTTAGCTTTAAGTCTTTAGGACAATCTCCTCTCCATCGCTGCATCTCTCCTCGACTGATCACAGTTTAGAGGTACCTCGTCAGTCTCATCAACCCAACAAAAGCATTCGTAATATGAAAGAGACTTGTTTCTTGGATATGGATAAAATCGTCTCCCATAGTTACCATCCCTTATAGACTGTTATCGAACACATCCATCGCCGCAATAACGTAGTGGAACATTCGAAGTGCTTGATTACATTGAGCTTATATTTCCTGTTATTATAATATAATATTACTCTAATTAAATAAAATTAAGTTGATACGATAATCGAGAAATTCTAAAACAAAAAATAAGCAGCCATAAAATTAAGAATTAAAGTTTATCAG
>JXCR01129679.1:10095-20371 GCA_002079205.1 Phalaenopsis hybrid cultivar
TAACAAAATTATTTAAGAATAAACAAATGTTTTGAATTACATTTTTTGTCGTTTTATCCACATTTATATAACTTGTTCATTATAAATGACATTCCTTATTCCAGAATGAAGTTTGAAGGTTGTAATTTTCTCCCTTTTTCGGTGGTTTTATTTCTAAGGTTGTTTAGATGAAAGAATTATATCATGATTGTTCTCTATATTTATTTTGTTGTATAGTTAGTGATATAAATCAATCTTATATATTTAATAATTTAAATAAATGAGCACAACACTGCAAGCGATGCATCTATTCCAAGGAATAGATACATTGTTTGATAGTGATGCTTGATTAAATAAATTAGAAAATCTATGACATCTGTTCTGGTCTGTGAAACCGTTCATGTTGGCCGACAAATTTTCTTATTTAATATAGAAGACTAAATAAGATTTATATTAAGCAGGGTTCCAAAGTTTTCTATAGATACAAGCCCCTATAGTTAATTACATCTCAAGTAACTGAAGTCGCTTAAGAACACACTCGATCCATATAAGTGATTTTGCCTTCAAGAATTTTAAAGTTTAAGTTTTCAAGAGTGGACATTGTAATTTCAAAAAAGGAATGGATAAAGTAGGAATGGTTATTTTTAGGAATAAAAATGAATAAAAGATAGGATATGTCACTGATTCGAGGAGAACCTCGATGACTTCCAAAACCATCATACTGTTTGGATTTATGATTTAGGAATAATTTATATGATAGTTCAATCTTGCAAATTTTATTACTTAGGACTTACACTTGTATGACACGGTCATACAAATAGCCTTGAAGATAAGAAAGTTTATCTTAACGAATGACGACCTCGGACCCTAAAAGTGTTAGAACTTATATTGCATAACAAGGTTATGCAAGAGCCTAAGAGATAAGGTGAAGATTTATGTCACACGATAGACAGACCACCTCAAAGTCCTATAGTTTGTTATTTAAACTAAGGAATAGGTTTAGCTGATGTTGATTTGTTTTGGTGTTGCAGATCACCATCCTACATCTGCTACATTAGTGCTCCATGTCATAGCAGTTTCAGGTTAAAACTTTATATCTTATGTTTTTTTTTTCTTTTGATCATTATTAATCTGATTAATTAACAGATATGTGTTCAGATTTTACAGTGATCCAACCTAGGTAAACTAGCTATTGTTTGCTACCCTAGAGGCCTTACGAAAAAAAGAAATGAAGAAGTAAAAAGGAAAGTAAAGAAATAAAAAGTTGTAAAGTAAATTACGATGCATGAAATGTATATGTGTACCTGGGCCTCTGCTACTGCTGCTTGGCTAGTATCATAAAGAAAGATATATTTGCAAGAAATTTAAATAAACTAAAAGAAAGTAAACAGGAGCATTTACTATGGGAAAAGTCAGAAAATAAGTCGTAGTAAAACACAAGAAAGTAAAATAAAACTCGTAGTCACATATGGAAGACTGGGACTAGGTGTAAGACATTGGTAAAAGAGTTAGACTGTGTGCTTCCTGGTCTTGAGTAAGAGCTACCAACTCAATAACCTATGGAGGGCAGTCCTAACCTTGATCCAAGTGATTAAACATGGAACTTTATAAGTTTTAGTTTTAATTTTAATTTTTCATGCATGTAGATTTTACTTGAACAGACAAACACATTTTATTTTTATAAATATTTTGTAAGGAAGCGTAGTCCATAGGTTAATTACTTCCATCGAACTAGGACTACAAGTAACCTAAGAGTATCGAGAGTAACTATATCCTCAAGAGTTAGTGAATGGTATCATTTGTCCTTACCCTCTCCTCTCATTAAAGGTCCTTGATGTAGGCGATACCATTCTAAAATCTCACTTTGTATCTCTCATTTAGCACATATTGGCATTATCGTCATTGCCCTTGCCACCTGAACCTCAGACTTACATCAGTCCTATGATCCATATGTAGCCAAACCAAATATCCCCAGTTGCTCACAAGTTTAAACACTTTATCCAAAGCCCATACCCTCAAGCTTTGGGCAGTTACTGTATAATAAGTAGTGTTAGGGTATTTTATATTGATTTGTGAATTATCAGGTCCCGAGCCATATCTCGGTTGGTCCTTAAGGAATTCATTTGTTATATTATGCTTGATTGTTATATTTTGGGGGATAATTACTCTCAAAAAATCATGATAGGCATAAATGTCCTGTAGAATGTTTGAAATCTTATAAAGAAGTTCAGAGCGTGGTTCTAAACAAATTTAGAATCTATGAGACTAGTCTGAGTTCATTTAGCCTCCTCATGTTGTTAAGTTAATCAACCCAAGTTGAATTAGGAATTGTTTTATTTTGCTTTACATTATACTCAGTGTATTATATCTTGATTAAACTATAGGCAAGGGGAGTTAATCAATTTCTTGACATCGTGGGAAAACCTTAAATGTATGATTATAATGTTTTAGAGAACTCTATATCCTCATCTTCCGACTGGGTTTGGACTTGTGGTATCTCAAATATATTATTATCATTTAAATTTTATCCTCAAATCATTCCTCCAGTATTGTCATCTTGATTTGCCATCAAGCTTCTAAAGTCTTATAAGAGTAATCATATGATTTTGAAAATATTTGTAGAAGTGCATTTGATCTTGATTCAAAGATTATGTTTAGTTCAACTATTGATTGAGGGATCAATATTAATGAATTTATCAATCTTATAATGTCATTCCCTCACTTTTGGATCATCCAAATTATTACACATCCTCATATGTCAAATAATTAATATAATTACTATTATGTCATTTTTTATAGAAATTGGGTTGAATGGGTTACTGCCTAACTAACCTTATGTTTCAATCACTTTAGTATGTTCAATCATCCTAATTTAGTATCCCCTCCCATTGGTTTATCCTAAATATTAATTAAATTGGGGTTAAGACATAATTTTCTAAAATTATATTCATACCCGTAGAGTTTATATCCCATAAATCCCTTATTTCTAATCATATGACTACGAAACTTGGCTGACCTCTAACCTATAGGTTAATCAAGACATTAGGAAAGACATCATATTTTTCTATTCATTATTTTATTTTTCAAAATTATTTTAATAAAAAAATATTAATTTTCAAGGTTAATTAATTTAAATATTAAAATTAGATTTTCTGTCCTTAGGAAAATTATGGGTTGTTACCCAAGGTCAGAGGCTACTTAGGCAAATTTTTATAATTTTTTTAGTTCTATATAAATTTTTATGCTTTACATATTAATTTTGATGAATAAATAAGTATAAAATATATTTTAATTTCAAAAATTCAAGTTTTATTTATTCATTGACTCCTCTTACTTCAAGGAAATCAGAGAAATTAGTTTTATATTTTTCTCATTCATATTTTATTTATTAAAGCTATATTCAGAGAAAATAATTTTAAGTGTTTAAAAATACAACTTAAGTTTTAGAAAATTTATAAAAAGGTTTTGAAGGTACCATTTCTTATGAGAAATGGTTTCACGTCATTTTGACACCTTTTACATTTTCCCAAATTTTAATTATTATTTTAAATTTTTTAATTTAAAAAAATACCCAAAAAATGAATTTTTTATTTTGACTCCAATTTTATTTTTATTAAGTGTATCTAACCTTTAGGAGTTCAACAAAATCAATTTTGGATTATTTATTTATTTTAATTTAATTTTTTATAATTATTTTAGTGAATAATTATAAATACATTGAACAATAGTTTTAAGTATTCAAAACACGTTTTTGGGACTTTAAAAATCATGTTGACCCACTGTAAAAACTTGGAAATTATTTGATTAAGTTTGAGCACTAAACATTATATTTTTGTACAAAAATAATTATATTAAATTAAATACACTTAGGAAAATTATGAAAAGTGGTTTTCTGAGTTCCTTGTGATCATGAGCAGTTAGGAAAAATAAAAATTATTTTTGATAAAATATTTGATTTTTGAGCAATATTTTAAATTAAAAATTTTAAAAAATACAAAAAATATTTTAAAATGTTTCTAATGGTTCCTTAATAACTTAGGACTCATTAAAATATTTTTCCTAATTTTTCTAAGTTAAAAATAAATTTCCAAGGGCTTAAAAATGAAGTTTCCTTAATTTTTCTCATTAAAATAATTGTAATAAATAAATTAAAAATAAAAAAAAATATAAATTTTATTTTTCAGAGTTCCCTAGACTCATGGAGGTTTAATAAAAATATAAAAAATAATTTTTTTAAATAAAACATATTTTACATTTAATTAATCATAAAATTACATTAAAATTTTGATTCAAAAAATCATGAAATTTTGTCTAAGTATTTCTCTAACCTAAGAGAACCTCTAAATACTTTTCTCATAGTCCAAAAACTTTATTTTGACTGTTTAAATAAATTAATTTTGAAAATCCTATTTTTTAAGTTAAAATAAGTATTTAAATTAAATTAAAATTTGAAAACCACATTTTCTCCTTTGATGTTTTAATTTTCTCTATTGATAGGGTACTCTGAAATATTTTAAGTCACTTGAATTGAGCTTAATGAGTTATGAGGTGAAGAGCCCCAAGGGTAAAGTGGTAATTTTAGATTGTGGTGTCATGATCAAAATTTAGAATTAATCAAAGAGAAAAGTGGGTAACTTTGATCTTAACGGTATGTTTGGATGATTGAAACATAATGGGTAAAAGGAAGAAACAAACTTGCCACCTTTTCATGATAAGAATGAAATTACAAATTTTTTAAATCACCAAAATTTGGAAGTTAATCAAAATCTAATGATTTCTGAGTAACGTGCTTAAACTAGGGAGATGATGTTTCACCTAAATTAAGATTTTAATACTTGTGAATCTTCCTCCCATTAGATTTAAAGAGCTTGGTAGTGATCTAGGCTTAATTTTAAAACTTGTTTGATGGGATTTAGAAGACTATATGATTGATGATTAACACTATCAGCCCAGCTTTAGTGGTGGGTATAAAAGTCCTTATTGACTGGAACTTGCCTCAGGGGCATTCACCTACATAACTTTTAAGTGGAAGAATCAATTGATTAATTGAATGTCTTGTCCTCAAGATGATTAAAATGTCAAGATTCACTGAGTAGTTGGGTAACTTTAATTTGATCTAGGATGATTAATAGAACAATATGATAAGTTTAAAATGAACTCAAATGCTTCAAGGGATCTATAAAGCAGTTCAGGGTCATTCCCCGAACACTTTGAAATTTCTTAGATATTTTGAAGGACAAATTGCACTTGCTATATTTTGTTCTAAAATCATCCACTAAGATCTTTTGGGACTCAATAAGTTATAATTTGGAGTATGTTAGATACACTTTCATCTACTCTTATAATTTGTTTAAATTTCTGCAAAATTATACACATGTTGCAGAAGCTAATCCTTCAGCGGGAATGTCAAAGAGATGATAGGTACGCTTTTACCGTGTTATTTAATTTATGTTGTTTTACTTTCGCTGCAAAATATCATAATTGCTTGAGTGTGTACCTTACTTTTCTTGCAAAATCAAAAACAACTTTTCAAAATTAATCAACATTTTCAAAACCTAAAACAAATTGTTTCAAAGGTAACCATAAATTCTTTGAAATTTCACGAAACATAAAATGTCCTTTTGAATTTACGGGAGTCCCTCCGGGGAGGTAACCCACTATTGCTAACGAGATCTCTTTGGTTTATATGGGTTTTACAACTCATTTAAGTTAAGTAAATTAAGAAGAAAATAGTGATACCGGGACGAGAGATCCGTGGGATTCTAACCGATGTGGCTCTAATCAACTTTAACATCCCCCATGATATTTAAATAACCATAAACTTAGGTAACACTTGATTTGACATCATGGCTTGACACCTTAGAAAACTCAAACTCGCTACGACAAAAAGCTTGGAGCTAGCATTGTAGGCAACATGACCATCTTCAATAGCAGAACTTGACTACACTAGCTAAATAGTTCCTTAGAATTAAATAATTGAGCCATATAATTTCAAGGTTGTCTGTTTAGTGCGACATAAATCCTCAACTTATCTTTAAGATTTTGTACGGTTCTGCTATACAATATAAGCCCTAACCTATTTTATGATTTTGAGGTTGTCATTTGTCACGACTTAAATCCTCACATCTTTCAGACTATTTGTGTAATCGTTTCACACAAACGTAAGCCATAATGAATAAAATTGGCAAAATGAAACATTTAAATCTTTCTTTTATAAATTGAAGCCAAACAGTAGGATAACTTGGGAAAACATTGAGGTTTTCCTCATGATCCGTGACATCCCCTAGTTCTTCTTTATTTGGATTCCAAAAATAAAATATTCCAAATTTGAGTCATTCTCCTTTCACACCTCTTCGTCTGATTTCTTTGAAAAGTCCTATCCTTTGAAATCCTTGAATAAAATATTCTCTGATTTTTATCGAGAGTTTTCTTAGGTGACTTCAGCTATCTAAGTTGTAATTAACTATAAGGGCTTGTCTTTATAGGAAACTTTCAAGAACCCAACTTAATATAAACCCTATTTAATTTTCATATTAAATAGAGGAACTTGTCGGCTTATAATAAAATAGTTTCACAGACCAAACATATGTCATAAATTTCTTAGTTTATTTGATTAAGCCTCACTATCAAATCATGTGTTTATCTTTTGAGATAGGTACTTCAAAGCGGGCATCGAGATTTCCATTCCGGCGATCGACAACTTCCATAGGACTCTTGAAATTGTGCCAACATGTAGCTTTACCATACCTTGTGCACTTTGAGAGAAATTTTGTGAAATGGCTTTATGTGAGTTAGCAGCGAGCATTAACCTTATGTCACTATCTATATTCAAAAGGTTAGGTTTATGAGATATTTCTCCCACTACTGTAACCCTTCAATTAGCTGATCGATCTATTACTTATCCTAATGGGGTTATAGAAGATGTATAGTTAAAGTGAATAAATTTATCTTATTTGTTTATTTTATTGTATTAAATATGGAAGAAGATATAGAAATTCTTATCATTTTGGTGAGACATTTCCTTTCTACTGGACGAGCAATAATAGATGCACAAAAAGGTGAATTAATAATGAGAGTGAATGATCAGGAAGCTACATTTAATGTGCTTAAGATAATGAAATATCCTAATAAAAAATGTTATAGAATGAATTTATTAATGATATGATTGTTAATCATTTTCAAAATAGATGTGAAGTCATATTGGATCAAAAAGATGAAGTCATTTTAGAAGAAGAACAAGAAACAGAGACTGAAGGAGATTTTAAAGATGAATCATATAAGATGATTATTGAGGATTTAAATTATGTTCAGAAAAATTATGAAATTTTAGATACTGCTAAAAATATTATACCTTTGATTCCTTTTATTGAAAAATCTCATGAACTTGAGATGAAAATTCTACCTACTCATTTAAAGTATGCATTTTTGGATAACTCATCTACATTGCTTATTATTATATCCTCAGATTTAACTGCAGAATAAAAAGAAAAATTATTTGAAAAATTGAAAAATCATAAAAAAGAATTTAGATGGACATTAGCTGATATTAAAGGAACCAGTCATTCAATCTGTATGCACTAAATTTTCATGGAAGATAATCATAAGCTTAGGGCTGATCCTCAGAGGAGATTGAATCCTATAATGAAAGATGTAGTTAAGAAAGAAATTTTAAAGTGGTTGGATGCTGAGATTATTTATCCAATTTCAGATAGTTCTTGGGTTAGTCCTATTTATTGTGTTCCTTAGAAAGGAAGAGTGACTGTGGTTGAAAATGAAAGGAATGAATTAATTCTAACAAGACAAATTACTGGATGGTGAATCTGCATTGATTATAGAAAATTAAATGTCGCCTCTAGAAAAGACCATTTTTCTTTACTTGTCTGGATCAAATGTTGGATAAACTGGCAGGACACCATTATTTTTTGTTTTTTGGATGGATATTATGGATACCAACAACTACTTATTGTTCCTCAGGATCAAGAGAAACAACTTTTACTAGTTCTTATAGAACTTTTGCTTTTAGAAGAATATCATTTGGATTATAGAATGCCCCAACAACTTTTCACCTATGTATGATGTCAATTTTATGTGATTTAATTGAAAAAGGAATTAAAATTTTAATGGATGATTTCTCAATCTTTGGGACTTCTTTCAACTTATGTTTAGATCATTTAACAAGTGTTCTGAAGCACTGTGAGGAAACAAACTTTTTTCTCAATTGAAAAAAATGTTAATTTATGATTGCAGGAAGAATAGTGTTAGGGCATAACATTTCTGAAAAAGGCATGGAAGTTGATCCAACAAAAATTCAAGTTATTGTCGAATTGCCACTGATTCCGACTGTTTATATGCAACAATATAACAATAGCTCTGATTATATTTTTCACTTTTATTTCCTTATTTTACAACAAAACCAAAAACTTGATCCTGAAGAAAAATAAGAATTTAACTTTTTGATTTATATATATTGGGATACTACGCAGATATACGTATCGTTATCAAGTAATATAGGATGCAATATGCACTTTTGAAAATCGAACGCAAGGGGAAATGATGCAATATGTACTTTTGAAAACTTTCTACTTTTAAAAAGACTATTATTTAAACTATAGATGTTTTTGCAGTAATGAAAATTTAATTATTTTTAGTATTTTTTATATTTTGATAAAATAATACCAACTTAAAAAGATAACTTGAGTTTTTGTAGAAGAAAAACACTAAATATAAAAATATCTTTCTCCTTATCATGAATCGGTAATAAGTATAGGAATTATGATGTTGAAGTATGCAAATTATGTTGTGTCAAATATGAGCAATAATATTTTTTACCCTTACTAGAGATGCTATAAAGAACATTGACTAATTTAAAGTTTGAATAGTTCTGAAGATCAGCTAGGCAGAGAAGATACCAGCTCTCACTCTAGAGTTCCCTCAATTCCCTCCACCTGGGGGCTAACATTTTGTATCAGAACATAAGAAAATAAACCAAGTTGGGGGCTTTAACCTGCCACTTTAAAGTCCTTTAACTCTACACCCTTCAATGAATATTTTCCTGTTTATTTGCACTCAATCATATGAGCTACATTCTCATTCATACAACCTCATGTGATTCTTTCCAATTGTTAACTTAGACAATACCAGCTTGGTTCTTACATGTTCTCACAACAAATTTTAACATATGGATTGGCCAAATCAAGAAGTAAATGAAGTACATGGATTTAAATCATCACAACTTCTTTCAACATTAAAGATTAATACTTCCACAAATTCCATCCAACACTTAATTACTTATCATTTTAAGAAGAAAGATAAAGAAAACTACTCAGAATCTATGGAGAAAATAAAATCACACTTTAGTTTAAAAGAAGAAATTATTGTCAAACCAACAACAAGTCTTGATTAAAGTCTCATCCAAAACTTAATTACTTATCATTTTAAGAAGAAAGATAAAGAAAACTACTCAAAATCTAGGAGAAATAAAATCACACTTTAGTTTAAAAGTAAAAATTATTGTCAAACCAACAATAAGTCTCAATTAAAATCAAAAGTAGTCTAAAACAAAAGATAAAACTTATCTCAAATCCTCCACCAAACTCTTGAAGTTCTGTTGAATCTCTTCTCTTTTACAACACTCTCAATATAAAACTAAAATAAAAGGATAAAGTAAATATTTCGTGTGGTGCATTGTTGACCTCACTTTTGGTTGAGGTCTAGAAATTTCTTTAATAGCCTAGGTCTAGCCATAGGACTTTCCTATTGACTAGTCTTAGAAAATTAGAAGAGGTACCCCACCATTAGAAATTCAAAACTTTTTTTTACTCAACTTGAAAATCCACATATTGATCTTAACCCCTAGCATTTAGTAGGTAAGATCATTATAAGAGAATTCAAGAAGAGTCCCTAATAGGATTACTTGGCTTTAGGGTGAACTCTAGGTGTTGACTTGGAACTAGGATACACCATATCTTCACAGTACATTAATCCATGATTCATTTAGAATGGATATCTATCCAATTCTATGTGAAATGTCTAACTTGGTCTTTTGCCCCTTTTATTTAGAATGGATATTTATCCAATTCTATGTGAAATGCCTAACTTGGTCTTTTGCCCCTAGGATCCTCGAATTACCTAACTGCCCTTGGGACCCAAATTTGGCTAATATTCCCAAATTTTGCCAAAATACCAGATTACCTAACTGCCCTTAGGACCCAAATTTGGCTAATATTTCCAAACTTTGCCAAAATACCCAAAATTGATCAAAACCCATTTCAAACACCTTGAATACATCCAAATTTGT
>JXCR01129686.1:0-12710 GCA_002079205.1 Phalaenopsis hybrid cultivar
GATTTGGGTCAAAACCCCAATTTTGACCATATGAATTAATCTCACCAAATTGAACCCATAGCCTAGTAAATTGGCCTCAATCAATGTTCCAAAATCTTTATGACATTCCTATACATCAAAATCAACCATCAATTGGCATTGGTGAAGCCATAAATCCATTTGATTTTGGCCTAAATCCAAAATTCCCAAATTTAGCCCTAAATTGGCTAAGTCCCTAAATTTCACCTAATTGATTGCCTTAACCTCCAAATTGGCATCCAATTCATATTGAAAACTCTTCATGAGGTCCCTATTGACCATTTACAGAAATCAATTTGGACTTAGCCCAAGGCTAACCCATCCTAGACCCAAGCCTAGCCCAACATGACCAAATTGATTAAAGTTCAAAATTCCTTCAAATTGACTTCAGTTGGACTCAAAACCACTTCCATCCTTCACCAAAGTTGTTCCTTATGATCATTTACACCAAATGAAATAATTATTTGGGCCAATTGACATGGCTAACCTAGCCCAAACCTAAGTTTTGGTCATTTGCACCCACTTGGACCAGTCAATTGACATGGCTAACCTAGCCCAAACCCAAGTTTTGGTCATTTGCATCCACTTGGACCCATACACTAAATGTGACATAACCACCTTAAAGCCACAAAATTAACTCCACCACAGCCATTAGTTGGACTTAGTGACCAGTTCAAACACCATGAAACCACTAAATTAAGTTATGGACCAAAGGTCCCCAAAATTAAGGGATCTTATTTCCAAAAATGCACATGCTTAAGATATCTAGCCAAATCAAAACACATTTGCATTAAATTGTTGTGATAGATTCTTCTGGATGCCCTGAGTTTGCCAAATCCATCCCCAAATTAAGGGATCTTATTTCCAAAAATGCACATGCTTAAGATATCTTTGCCAAATCCAAACATTTCCAAATCCAAACACATTTGCATTAAATTGCTATGATGGATTCCTCTGGGTTCCCTGAGCTCCTAGCCACCTCCATGCATTAAATTGCTGTGATGGATTCCTCTGGGTTCCCTGAGCTCCTAGCCACCTCCCCCTGGGCCGACTGGCCAGCCTAGTGGCCGGAAAAGCCCAAAACCGAGAATCACCCCCATGGCATCTCACCCAAATCACCAGCCTAGTGGTCGGAAAAGCCCAAAACCAAGAGCCACTCCCATGGCACCTCACCCAAATCAAGGCCTAGTGGCCGAAAAAGCCCAAAACCGAGAGCCACCCCCATGGTACCTCACCCAAATCAAACCTAGAGGACAGCGGCCAGAAAAGCCCAAAACCGAGAGCCACTCCCATGGCACCTCACCCAAATCAAACCTAGAGGCAAGGGATAAGCCCAAAACTGAGAGTCACTCCCATGGCACCTCACCCAAATCAAACGTAGAGGCGAGCTCATCCAAATCAAACTATGGAGCTCCTCTACCCTCCACCTAAGCACCACAATGCGTCCAAACTTATGCCCTGAGAGCCACCCCATGGCCTTTTTTATAAAAACTCACCTCCCACGGCCATAGGAGGTGTGCTGAAATTTTCTTAGAGAGGCCTATCCAAACTTCACACAAAGCTTCCCTAAGATCCCCTCAGTATATTCCAACCATTTTTCCTCACCCATTCCCATTGCTAGAGCTCAATTTTGAGCTTAAAACCCAGCCGGAAACCAGGACAGAACCCAATACACCTCCACACTCCACTAAACTTCAATTGCTTGTGCCCTTCACAAGAGTGAAAGAAGCCAAAGCCCCATAAAATCCCCCTTCCACAGAGCCTCTACCACCAACACCTGAAATCGAGCTCCCTATCAAATCCCCCTTCAACAGAGCCTCTACCATAGCTCTAGACCAACACCTGAAATCGAGCTTGGTCGAATTCATACATAGGCCTTACACCAGGACCAGGGACTCAATCCCTAGCTTCCTTGGACCCCAACGAACATGCCGAGCACCTCTGATCGAAGCCTCCCTTCTCAGATCAAAGGTGGTGGAATGAGAAGACTCGCCAGGTACGCTTTCAGAGTTTATAGTACCGTCTTTTTTCTGCCTGTTCCTTACATGTTTCACGCTTGCATAAACTTGCATGTTAACCACAACCATAACCAAAATCAAAATTAAAAATCAACCAAGATAAAATTCACCGCCACAACATTTAAAATATAAAACAACTCAAAATTTAAACGCAAGCATCACACAAAACCACAACTTCAACTAAATTAAGATGTCTCTATTGGATGATCGGGAATCCCTCGGAGGAGGTAACTTACGGTTGCTAACGAGGCTTCCCACGGTTTAAATGAAATTATGGAACTCATTAAGTTGGGGTAAATTGCAACTAAATTAAGATGTCTCTATCAGATGATCGGGAATCCCTCGGAGGAGGTAACCTTTTCATAAGTTCATTTGGACTAAGTGAATCCAATAAAAAATAGTGATGCCGGAACAAGGGAACCGTCGGACTAAGCGAATCCAATAGAAAATAGTGATGCCGGAACGAGGGAACCGTAGGATCCTAACCTGACTAAGTGAATCAAATAGAAAATAGTGATGCCGGAATGAGGGAACCGTAGGATCCTAACCAATGAATCCAAATAAAAATAGTGATGCCGGAACGAGGGAACCGTAGGATCCTAACCGGTGTCGCTCAAATCAACTTTAATATGCCCTCACCAGAACGAGGGAACCGTAGGATCCTAACCGGTGTCACTCTAATCAACTTTAATATGCACTCATAAAATTTAAAGAACCCAGAACGAGGGAACCATAGGATCCTAACCGGTGTCGCTCTAATCAACTTTAATATGCCCTCACAAGGGAACCGTATGGTGTCGCTCTAATCAACTTTAACATGCCTCCATAAAATTTAAAGAACTTCAATCATAAGGCCAGAACTCATTAAGTTGAGTTTAGTAAATTCATTTGGACTAAGTGAATCCAATCGAAAATAGTGGTCCTCGGAGGAGGTAACCTACGGTTGCTAACGAGGCTTCCCACGGTCTAAATGAAATTATGGTCCTCGGAGGAGGTAACCTACGGTGAGGCTTCTCACGATTTAAAGAAAATCGGGAACCCCTCGGAGGAGGTAACCTACGGTTGCTAACGAGGCTCTCACGGTCTAAATGAAATTATGAAACTCATTAAGTTGAGTTTAGTAAATTCATTTGGACCCACGGTCTAAATGAAATTATGGAATTCCAGAGGAGGTAACCTACATTGCTAATGAAGTTTCCCACGGTCTAAATGAAATTATGGAACTCATTAAGTTGAGTTTAGTAACGAGGTCCAACTAAAGTAATATGCCTCTATTGGAAAATCGGGAACGCCTTGGAGGAGGTAACCTACGGTTGCTAACAAGGCTTCCCTCTCTATCGGAAGATCGGGAAACCCTCGGAGGAGGTAACCTACGGTTGCTAACGAGGCTTCCCCTATTGGAAGATCGGGAGCCCTCGGAGGAGGTAACCCTACGGTTGCTAACGAGGCTTCCCTAAATGAAATTATGGAACTCATTAAGTTGAGTTTAGTAAATTCATTTGGACTAAGTGATTCTAATAGATTCATTTGGACTAAGTGATTCCGATAGAGGAAGATCAGGAACCCCTCGGAGGAGGTAACCTACGGTTGCTAACGAGGCTTCCCACGGTCTAAATGTCGGAGGAGGTAACCTACGGTTGCTAACGAGGCTTCCCACGGTCTAAATGAAATTATGGGGAGGAGGTAACCTACATTGCTAATGAAGTTTCCCACGGTCTAAATGAAATTATGGAACTCATTAAGTTGAGTTTAGTAACGAGGTCTCACGGTCTAAATGAAATTATGAAACTCATTAAGTTGAGTTTAGTAAATTCATTTGGACCCACGGTCTAAATGAAATTATGGAATTCAGGAGGTAACCTTACATTGCTAATGAAGTTTCCCACGGTCTAAATGAAATTATGGAACTCATTAAGTTGAGTTTAGTAACGAGGTCCAACTAAAGTAATATGCCTCTATTGGAAAATCGGGAACGCCTTGGAGGAGGTAACCTACGGTTGCTAACAAGGCTTCCCTCTCTATCGGAAGATCGGGAAACCCTCGGAGGAGGTAACCTACGGTTGCTAACGAGGCTTCCCCTATTGGAAGATCGGGAGCCCTCGGAGGAGGTAACCCTACGGTTGCTAACGAGGCTTCCCTAAATGAAATTATGGAACTCATTAAGTTGAGTTTAGTAAATTCATTTGGACTAAGTGATTCTAATAGATTCATTTGGACTAAGTGATTCCGATAGAGGAAGATCAGGAACCCCTCGGAGGAGGTAACCTACGGTTGCTAACGAGGCTTCCCACGGTCTAAATGAATGGAACTCATTAAGTTGAGTTTAGTAAATTCATTTGGACTAAGTGATTCCAATAGAAAATATTAGTGCCGGGACGACGAAACCGTGGGATCTTGACCGGTGTCACTTTAATAAACTTTAATATGAGGTGCCGGGACGATGGAACCGTGGGATCTTGACCGGTGTCGCTCTAATCAACTTTAATATGCCCTCGGAGGAGGTAACCTACGGTTGCTAACGAGTTTTCCCACGGTCTAAATGAAATTATAGAACTCATTAAGTTGAGTTTAGTAAATTCATTTGGACTAAGTGAATCCAATAGAAAATAGTGGGTGTCGGAACGAGGGTTTAGTAAGTTCATTTGGACTAAGTGAATCCAATAGAAAATAGTGATACCGGAACGAGGGAGCCGTAGGATCCTAACTGGTGTCGCTCTAATCAACTTTAATATGACCTCATAAAATTTAAAGATGCGTTTGATAAGTTCATTTGGACTAAGTGAATCCAATAGAAAATAGTGATGCCGGAACGAGGGATTTGGTAAGTTCATTTGGACTAAGTGAATCCAATAGAAAATAGTGATACCGGAACGAGGGAACCGTAATCCTAACCGGACGTAGAGGTGTGAAAGTTCATTTATCAAACCCAACGTAGAAAATTTTCAAAAGATAAGTTCATTTCAAAAGATAATTTTTTTCTTGATTTTTATCGAGAGTCTTCTTAAGTGACTTTGGTCATTTAAGATGTAATTAAATATTTCATGATTTTTATCGAGAGTCTTCTTAGGTGACTTTGGTCATTTAAGATGTAATTAACTACTTTCTTGACTTTTATCGAGAGTCTTCTTAAGTGACTTTGGTCATTTAAGATGTAATTAACTATAGGCTAGATTTTTATCGAGAGTCTTCTTAGGTGACTTTGGTCATTTAAGATGTAATTAACTATAGGGGAATTTTTATCGAGAGTCTTCTTAGGTGACTTTGGTCATTTAAGATGTAATTAACTATAGGGGTACCCTTATATGAAGCATGTCCGAACCCAGCTTAATATAAACCCTATTTAATCTTTTATATTAAATACGAGTCTTCTTAAGTGACTTTGGTCATTTAGGATGTAATTAACTATAGGGGCTTTCCCTTATATTTCTTAGGTGACTTTGGTCATTTAAGATGTAATTAACTATATGGGCTTGCCCTTATAGGAAGCCGGTGACTTTGGTCATTTAAGATGTAATTAACTATAGGGGCTTGCCCTTATAGGAAGCATGTTCTATAGTGGCTTGCCCTTATAGGAAGCATGTCCAACCTTTGAAATTCCTTGAAGATAATATTTCTTGATTTTTATCGAGAGTCTTCTTAAGTGACTTGTCCTACTCTTTGAAATTCCTTGAAGATAATTTTTCTTGATTTTTATCGAGAGTCTTCTTAAGTGACTTTAGTCATTTAAGATGTAATTAACTATAGGGGCTTGCCCTTATAAGAAGCATGTCCAAACCCAGCTATTCTTTGAAGATAATATTTCCTGATTTTTATCGAGAGTCTTCTTAGGTGACTTTGGTCATTTAAAAGCGTTGAAGAGTCCTACCCTTTGAAATTCTTTGAAGATAATTTTTCTTGATTTTTATCGAGAGTCTTCTTAGGTGGCTTTGGTCATTTAAGAATATTTCATGATTTTTATCGAGAGTCTTCTTAGGTGACTTTGGTCATTTAAGATGTAATTAACTACTTTCTTGACTTTTATCGAGAGTCTTCTTAAGTGACTTTGGTCATTTAAGATGTAATTAACTATAGGCTAGATTTTTATCGAGAGTCTTCTTAGGTGACTTTGGTCATTTAAGATGTAATTAACTATAGGGGAATTTTTATCGAGAGTCTTCTTAGGTGACTTTGGTCATTTAAGATGTAATTAACTATAGGGGTACCCTTATATGAAGCATGTCCGAACCCAGCTTAATATAAACCCTATTTAATCTTTTATATTAAATACGAGTCTTCTTAAGTGACTTTGGTCATTTAGGATGTAATTAACTATAGGGGCTTTCCCTTATATTTCTTAGGTGACTTTGGTCATTTAAGATGTAATTAACTATATGGGCTTGCCCTTATAGGAAGCCGGTGACTTTGGTCATTTAAGATGTAATTAACTATAGGGGCTTGCCCTTATAGGAAGCATGTGCTTTGGTCATTTAAGATGTAATTAACTATAGGGGCTTGCCCTTATAGGAAGCATGTCCGAGGTGACTTTGGTAATTTAAGATGTAATTAACTATAGGGGCTTGCCCTTATAGGAAGCTTGTCCGAACCCTTCTTAATATAAACCCTATTTAATCCTTTATATTAAATAGGAGAACTTATCGACAAATACAAAGGTTTCGCAGACCAAACGGACATCATACTTTCCTTAGTTTATTTGATCGAGTCTCATCCTCAATTCTTGTGTTTATCCTTCGGGATAGATACGGGATTTGAGGTACAGTGCTCTTTGTTTTTAAACTATGGAAAATATGGGGTTAGTTTGATTTCATACTTCAACTTCCTTCCGAAGCGAGCGACGAGATTTCGATTCTGATGGCTGACAGCTTCTTACGGGCAACACAAAAAACCAACCCGAAATAACGCCGACAGCTTCTGGCGTCTCGGCTGGGGACAAGCTTTTCTCCCCGTACAAATCAAGAAATAATATCTGCACACATCGGTAATATGTCCATGTCCCTCTTGGACCAAATTACCCTTCTTCTGTTGGCATACTTTACCCATTTCTATCTTGGGAAAGTACAGCTAACTTCTTGGACTTCAGGACTAGCTGTTCAACCATCTTTGAACAGAGGGGTTCAAAATGCCATTAAGGACTCTTTAAATTTTCATGTGGGGTCGGACCCCCAATAGGTATGTCGGTGGACTAATTCTACCTGGGCATTTTCTGCCACGAATTGGGTCCCGCATTGGGTCCTAAAATTTTTCACAACTCCGTTCCACATTTGGTTTGCTACTTCGCAAATTGAACCAAATCGTGTTGTGTTGCGCGCACTATGAAATATTAATTAAATTTTACACCTTTTTAAATAAAGATGTTAAAATTACCTATAAATTAAGACCCGCCCGGTCTACAGGTTAACCTTTATTTTCAGTGCTCGCACTAAAAAATTACGAGGTTTTCGGCCATATAGTTAACCCTAAAACTTTCTGTTTTAAAGCCCGCTGCGATGGCCTACCCAACGCTGACTTTTTCCTGCAACCTGCCAACGGACCGCAACGTCGTAACGTCGCTCTCACCATCAAGTTCGAAGCTGGATTTGAAGACCTCAAGGTTATCCTCGGGAAAGCCACATTCGTGGTAATGAAGGTCATTGCCCCGGAAGTTCAAGAGCCATCTGCATAATTCAGTTTGAACTGCTCTCAGGATTTCCCTGCCGGTAAGAAGGCTAAAGCTGCCGTCATCAAGCCTACTATCCCTACTACTGCTAAGGGAAAAGAAGTGATGGTTATTGAAAACTCAACTGAAGGATTAACTGTTCCGCCACCCGTGTTTGAGATCGGGTCAAGCTCAAGGACTGTAGCACTGACCAGAACTCAAAAGAGGAACCGCAATAGGAGAATTCGGAGGGCCATCAAAGCCCAGACTCTTGAGAACACACCTGATGAGAAGGAGCCTTTTCAAGTTGAAGAGGTATTACTAGAAATTTACCCACTCCTACGAGAGAGTAGATTCCATCCTCTAACAGATACTGATGGATATGAGAGTATCCGGAAGATTGTTGCAGCATTACCATCACCTCATGGACATGGTGAAGAGGGAAAGAAATTCATCCCCAACACCCGAGTTAGTGTAGTCGTCAGAAGGCTTGCTATTAAAGAAGGATGTTCTATTAGTGAATTACTTAAACTAGTGGGACATGTAATTTCCCCTCATATGAAGAATGAAATTTTGAAGGATATTAAGTTCGCTAGAAAATCTCATAGGTCGATTATAGAGTCTCCTACCCGTGTTTCTCGTTTGGCTTCGTTTGGGAAACCGAGTCGATACTGCTATGGTCACCACCGATCATACCACCACCAGAACCGCAGGTCATCAGTCGATTAAGTTAAGACTGGGTCCGAGAAGTTTACCCGTTATTCCTGCAATCATGGAAAGAAAGACAAGACGATTACCTGACACTGTAGCCGGTCTACACCACGGGGAGCATACCTTCCCTCAACATACCGATGTCTCTACTAAGATGTCCCGTCCTGAGGCATCATTGTCAAAGGAGAAGAGGGTATGGGTACCCAAGGTCGCTGCGCCGATACAGTTCAGTGAGCCTGCAGGACAGAAAGTAAAACCAGTGCTTGAAATATCTGACATCGTCGCGACAATAGCTAGCGAGATGGAGGAACAAGTTGAGGATTTCCATCAAGGTCCTCCAGATCTTAAAGCAATCAAGGAATCGATAATTGAGGAAAAATTTGAGAAACTCAGGATCAAGATTTCTGAGTTAGCTCGAGAACACAGAGTTTCAATCAATAGTGACAACGGGGATTTTGATTACAATGATTACTTGGAGGAAGATTTCATGGATGTCCATGTGATCGAAACCAAAGCTACCACATCTGTGCGCCAGGCTCAACCTCACACTGAAGAGATCGTCCTAGATGAGTTGTGTAGGGTTATCCTCCTCAGGGATGAGCAAGTTGTTCTACTGGACAAAAGAATAGAAGAGATGAATGCATTATGACCGCCATGGCCACCATTCAGGGACAATCATAAGCACCAAGATTGGCTTCTCCAGAGATTAATCAGTCAGAAATCAGACACATCGCAAATGAAAGAAGGGAGGCTACTTCGACAGACAAAGAAGAACAACCGAAGAAGGATTCTCCATCAAGTGTCATGCCAGAAAAAGAGTTCAAGTAAATGGTTGAACAAGTACGGGATGCCTTAGCCCAGTCCAAGGGCGGTGCATCAATTTTAAAGGGTAGACCTTACCTGGAGGAGTTTGATGCCGTGTCTTTCCCCAAGGGTTTTGTGACCCCAAACTTCAAGATAATCGATGGGACTGGAAATCCCAGACAACACATAGCACATTTTCGAGCCAATTGTGGAAACACAAGGAATATTGAAGCTTTATTCTGCCAGCAGTTTGTCAGCAGCTTGTCAGAGATTTCTTTCGACTGGTACGATGACCTGCCCAACGGGTCAATTAAAACATTTTTTGAGTTGGAACAGTTATTTGTGAAAAGATTTGCTGAGGCGCAGCATCAAGTGTCTATTGAAGAACTCAAGATGGAGAAGCAGAAGCCTAGTGAAACCTTGACAGACTATATTTTGAGGTGGAGAAACCTTAGCATGAAATGTGAACCTCAGGTACAGGAACATCAAGCGATTGAGATTCTACTTAAAAGCATTCATGGGTTAGTAGTTTTCATGCTTAAGGGACTCACCATCAAATCCTTCGAGAAGCTACTCAGTAAAGCCAACAGTCTTCAAAAAGAAATGAAGCACATGGAGCCACATGAAAAGGCTAAGGTGACCAGAGTGTTCGAAAAGAAATCAGGGGTAGTCGCAACTGTCGACAAAGGAAAGCAGCCGATAAAAATATATGCAGAAGATCATTGTCAGTCTTCGTCACAGTACCCTCAGAAATAGAGCAGTCAATCTAACCAACGACCGTCTCAGGAGGGATCACCTCGAACAGCGGGTAAAAGAATATCCCTGTTAGAGCGACAGAAAGTTGTTTACTCCTCCAAAGATGAAGCTGTACCTAAAATATTCAAAAGCTTGATGAAGAAACAAGAATTCAAACTCCCTGATCCAAAAAAACCCGAAGAGGTGGATAAGAAGAATGAACCAAATTCTTGCCCGTACCACCGGTTACTTGGACACAATATAGACAAATGCTTCGTCTTTAAAGACTGGCTCGAGAAGAACCTTAACGAAGAGAATATAACAATCCTGAAGGAATATTTGAGAGAACCTAAAAAAGGTTCCATAAACATGATTTCAGCTGAGTCAATCTCCCCAATTGATCCATATGTCGGAACAGATGGATGGAGTACAACTTGAGATGAACTCAAGAAGGTCCTCAATCGGATACAGGATTCATCGAAACAAGCTTCTACAAATACCGAAGAAGGATGGAATGAAGTATGGAGCAGATCGTCCAATAAGATACTGAACAAGCTACAGTCTGCATCAAAACAAGCCTCCATTCAGAGTCTGCAGCATACCCGACCTCGAGATGAAGATTTCACCAGAAAATCCGTCACCATCAAGAATAAAGAACAAGAAAAAGAAAAGCGTCACTGCCAAGATTGATAGAACGCGGGGTAGGATAGGGGCTGCCTCTACTAGATTGGTTGTCTCGAATTCGGGGAAGAAAGTCCTCGGACCCTTGACTTTGTATGATTATTTTTTTGTCCCACTGGGGTCTTATGAATATAATGGTTGTGATTTCGGCTACGTTTTGACTTTTTTGGTAATAACATGACTGATTATGACCAAGCTAATGGCGATCTCAATCCCCAAAATGATCCTCAAATCGTACTTGAGTCTGATGAACTTGTTGTCAAGTTTAAAGAAGACATCAACGATATCGCTTACGACAGCACCAATAACGAACAACCAACTCTCGAGCGTCATGTTACACCGCTCGCCATCAACTTAGATCTCTCCGACGAAGAGGAAAAGACACCGGAAGATTCAACAATGATATCTCAAGAAGAAGAAATCACAGAAGTCAACTTAAGGAGCAGAAAGGTGTTACCACCAAGAACAGCTCCAACAGACAAAGGAAAACTGATAATGACCCGAGAAGAGAAACCCCCACCTCCGCCAGTGGAAGAACCACATAATCAAGACAAAATCAGAGGATCATACAAAGTAGACTACAACGTGCTAGCCCATCTTAGGAAGTTGCCTGCCCGACTAGGCATCTACGACGCTCTGATCCTGTCAAACGAGATGAGAGAATCTCTGGTTACAGCTTTGCTAGATCCAGAAATTTGCTTAGCTCAGTTGGCAGCACATCCTTAGATGAAGTTTGCTCGTTGAGAGAACAATCAGGGGTAACCTTCACAGATGAAGACTTGCTGCTCGGTACCGCCGACCACAATTGTCCACTCTATATCTCCATTAACATTGGCAGATTTGTGTTATCTAGAGTTTTAGTAGATCATGGGGCATCTCTTAACTTGATGAGTCTACGGACGTTAGCATATTTGGACTTCGACGTTCAGGAGCTATCCTTGATAAGATGATATTAAGAAGATTCAACCAAAAGGGAGAAAGAGCCCTTAGATCAATTTCATTACTTATGAAGGTTGAAGAACTTGTAACAACCGTTAAATTTGATATCATTGACGTTGAGACCTCTTTTAACGCTCTATTGGGTCGACCGTGGATTCATGAGCATAACATGGTTGTTACTAGTGAGTTAGAAAAAGATTGTCTCGATGTAGAGGATGACTCTACTGATCAACCAATAGAAGTTGCTCTGCCAGAATTTGAGGGAGAAATTAAATCCACTATCGATGAATTGAAAGAGATTAACCTCGGGACTGAAGAACGACCCCATTCTCTACTTGATGACAAAGAGTCTGCAGAACTGGTCAAACTATTGGTAGAGTTCAAAGATTACTTCGCGCGGAGCTACGACGAAATGTCAGGACTGTCAGCAGAGGTTGCAGTCCATATACTTGCGGTGGACAAGAATGTAACCCCAGTAAAACAAGCTCTTAGGAGAATGCGCCTCGAAATAGAACAACAAGTCATTGCCGAGGTAAAGAATTTGATAGACGCCAACTTTGTTAAAGAAGAGCAGTACCCCCCGTGGTTAGCCAATATTGTACCGGTTAAAAAGAAAAATGGGCAAATCCGCGTTTGTGTCGACTTCAGAGATTTGAACAAAGCATGTCCAAAAGACGAGTTTCCACTACCTATATCGTAGATGATAGTAGATATCGCTTCAACACATGAAATTTTCTCCTTCATGGATAGATCGTCTGGGTATAACCAAATCAAGATGGCTCCCGAGGATGCAGCGCTTACAGCTTTCAGAACACCGATTGGATTTCTGCTACATAGTGATGTCGTTCGGCCTTAAGAAGGCCGGAGCAACATATCAGCGTGCTATGACGAAAATTTTTTACGACCTCATTCACAATCAAGTAGAATGCTACGTGGGGATGATCTGGTCATCAAAAGTAAACAGAAAATAGACCAATTGTACGATTTGAGGATTGTGTTTGATTGGTTACGACGATATAACCTTAAAATGAATTCCTTAAAGTGTGCCTTCGGCGTCACCTACGGGAAATTTCTAGGATTCGTTGTCTGTCAACGGGGAATCGAAATCGACCGGATAAGATTAAAGCTATCTTGGAAATGCCTCCCCCTAAAACCTTAAAGCAGTTACGTTC
>JXCR01129688.1:0-10754 GCA_002079205.1 Phalaenopsis hybrid cultivar
AGCTATTCTTAGTGGTAACACCTTGCTGCTCCTTAAGTTAACTTCTGTAATTTCATCTTCTTGAGCTACCATTATTGAATTTTTCGATGTCTCCTCTTTATCAAAAAAATCTAGGTTGATGGTAAGCGGCGTACCGTGGTGCTCGAGAATTGGCTCCTAACTCCCGGTGCTGTCCTAAGCGGTGTCATTTATGTCTTCTTTTGACTTGACAATGAGTTCATAGGACTCGAGTACGATTTGAGGATTGTTTTGGGGATCAATATCGAAGTTAGATTGGTCATAATCAGTTATGTTATCACTAGAATAATTTGAAACGTAGCTGAAATCACAATCATTATTTTCATAAGACCACGGAGGGAGAAAAAGAAAATCATACAAAGTCAAGGGTTCAAAGATTTTCTTCCCCAAATCCGAGACAACTAATCTAATAGAGGCGGCCCCTATCCTACCCCCTGTGCTATCAAGCTTTGTAGTGACACTCTTCTTCTTCTTCTTTGTCCTTGATGATGACAGATCTCCTAGCAAAAACCTTCATCTTGGGCTTGGAATGCTGCAGACTCTGAATGGAGGTTTGTCTTGATGCAGACTGGATCTTATTCAGTATTTTCTTGGATGATCTACTCTAGACCTCATTCCATCCTTCTTCTCTGGTATATGCAAAAGATTGTTTTGATGAATCCTGTATTTGATTGAGGACCCTTTTGAGTTCGTCCCAAGTTGTACTCCATCCATCGGTTCTAGTATATAAATTGATTGGGGAGATTGGATCGGCCAAAATCATATTTATGGAACTTTTTTCAAATTCTCTTAAATATTCTTTTGCGATTGTTATGTTCCCTTCTTTAAGGTTCCTCTCGAGCCAGTCCTTAAAGATGAAGCATCCCTTTATAGTGTGTCCGAGCAACCGGTGGTATGGGCAATAATTTGGTTCATTTTTCCTACCCACCTCTTCGAGCTTCTTTGGGTTTGGTAGTCTGAATTTTGGCTTCTTCATCAGACTTCTGAATATTTTAGGTTTAGCTTCATCTTTGAAAGAATGCACCATTTTACATTGTTCTGACAAGGACATTTTCTTATCCTCTATTCGAGGTGATCCTTCTTGAGGCGGTCGCTGGTTGGATTGACTACTCCATTTCTGAGCATATTGTGGTAAAGACTGGCGAGGATCTTCTGTATATATCTTCATTGGCTGCTTTCCATTATCGATGGGCACTACTACTCCTGATTTCTTTTCGAACACTCATGTCACCTTAGCCTTTTTGTGTGACTCCTTGTGCTTGATTTCTTCTTAAGGACTGCTGGCTTTAATAAGTAGCTTCTTGAAGGATTTAATGGTGAGTCCCTTGAGTATGAAAGCTACTGGTCCATGAATGCTCTTGATTAGAATTTCAACCGCATGATATTCCTGTAGCTGAGGTTCACATTTCATGCTAAGGTTTCTCCACCTCAAAATATAGTCCACCAAATTTTTGCTAGGCTTTTATTTTTCCATCATGAGCTCCCTAATAGACACATGATGTTGCGCCCTGAGAAATCTTTTCACAAACAGCTGTTCCAACTTGAAAAATATTTTGACAGACCCGTTGGGCAAGTCAGCGTACCAGTCAAAGAAACTCCTAACAAACTGCTGATGAACTGCTGGAAGAGGAGAGCTTCACTATTCCTTGTGTTGCCACAGCTGGCTCGGAAATGTGCTATATGCTGTCTGGGATTCCCAGTCCCACCAAATATCTTGAAGTTTAGAGACAGAAAACCCATGGGGAAAGGCACTGCATTGAATTTCTCTAGGTAAGGTCTACCCTTTAAAATTAATGCACCACCCTTAGATTGGGTTAAAGAGTCCTGCACTTTTCAACAATTTGCTTGAATTCCATTTCGGGTAAAGTACCTGATAAAGAATCATTTCTATGTTGCTCGTCTCTATTTGCTGAAGCAACCTCTCTTCTTTCATCTGTGATGTGTATGATCTTCGTCTGATTGATCTCTAGAGAAGCCAATTGCAGCGCTTGTGATTACCCCTGAATAGTGTCCATGGCGGTCATGGCTGCGACCATTTCTTCTATTCTTTTCTCTAGTAGACTAACTTGTTTATCCTCTTAGGAGGATAGCCCTACGCAGCTCATCTATGACATTCTCTTCGGTGCGAGGTTGAGCCTCACACGTAGATGTGGCGGCTCTTGTTTCAATTATATGGACTTCCATGAAATCTTCCTCCAGGTAATCATTGTAATCAAAATTTTCCTTATTGCTATCGATGAAAACTCTGTGTTCCCGAGCCAACTCAGAAATCTCGATCCTGAGCTTCTCAACTTTTTCTTCAATTATCGATTCCTTGATCGTTTTAAGATCTGGAGGACCTTGATGAACCTCCTCTTNCATCATTGTAATCAAAATTTTCCTCATTGCTCTTGATGAAAACTCTGTGTTCCCGAGCCAACTCGGAAATCTCGATCCTGAGCCTCTCAACTTTTTCTTCAATTATCGATTCCTTGATCGTTTTAAGATCTGGAGGACCTTGATGAACCTCCTCTTCTTGTTCCTCCATCTCGCTGGCTAGTGTTGTGATGATGTCAGATATTTTAGACTCTGGCTTCATTCCATGCTCTTGTCCCGCGAGCTTACCAGACTGTATCGGTGCAGTGACCTTGGGTACCCATACCTTTTTTGTTTTAAAAAATGATGTCTCTGGATGGAGTGTCTTAGTAGAAACATTGGTATGTCAAGGGAATGTATGCTCACCGTTGTGTAGACCGGCTACAGTTCCAGGTAATCGTCTTGTCTTTGCCTTTTGGGATTGTAGGAGTATCTTTATAATGGGTGACGGGTAAGATTTTCGGACCCAATCTNCAAAAATGATGTCTCTGGATGGAGTGTCTTAGTAGAAACATCGGTATGTCGAGGGAATGTATGCTCACCGTTGTGTAGACCGGCTACAGTTCCAGGTAATCTCCTTGTCTTTGCCTTTTGGGATTGTAGGAGTATCTTTATAATGGGTGACGGGTAAGATTTTCGGACCCAATCTCGACTTAACCGATCGACGACCTGCGGTTCTGGTGGCGGTATAATCAATAATAATCACTGCAGTATCAACTCTGTTCCCTAAACGAAATCAAATGGTGATGCAAGTAGGTGGCACTCCAGTTGTCATGTGAGACTGTCTGGCGGACTTCACGTCCATCAAAATTTCCTTCTTCATGCAAGGGGAAATTGCATGTCCAACTCGTTTAAGTAACTTGCTACATGAACATCCTTATTTGGTAGCTAGCCTTTTGAAAACTGTAATAACTTGGATGATAGGAGTTAACTTCTTTCTCTCCTCACCATGTCCATGAAGTGGTGGTAATGCGGCGGTGATTTTTTGGATACTCTCGTATCCATCGGTATCCGTCAGAGGATGGAATCTACTCCCTCGTAGGAGTTGATAAATTTCCGATAATCCTTCCTCATCTTGATGAGGCTCCTCCTCAACGGGTGTCTTCTCAGGAGCCTGGGCTTTGATGGACCTCTGAACCCTTCTGTTATGGTTCCTTTTTTTTGGTTCGGGTTAGTGGTACAGTCCTTGAGCTTGATCTAATTTTAAACATGGGTGGTGGGACAACTAATCCCTTAGTCAAATCCTCAATAATCATTACTTCTATCCCCTTAGCAGCCGTGGGGATAGCAGGTTTGGCGGGTATTGTGACGGTAGTAGATTTTGCCTTCTTGCAGGCAGGGAAGTCTTGAAGGCAGTTCAAGTTGAACTTTGTAGACGATTCCTATATTTCTGGAGCGGCAATCTTTATCACTACAAACGGGGCTTTCCCGAGGTTGACCTCAAGATGTTCAAATTTGGCTCCATATTTAATTGAAGGAGCGAGGTTACGGGCTTCGTGGCTCGTTAGCAGGTTGCAGGAAAAGGTCAGCGTTGGGTAGGTCATTGTAGTAGACTTTAAAACAGAAAGTTTCGGGGTTAGCTATATGGCTAAAACCTCATAATTTTTAGTGCAAGCACAAAAAGTAGAGGTTGATCTATAGACCGAGCGGGTCTTAATTTATGGGTATTTTAAAATTTTGTTTAAGAAAAATCAACTGGGGAAAAAATTTAATTAATAAAAGAAAATTTTAAAGTACGCATAACACAACACGATTTGGTTTAATTTGTAGAATAGAAAATCAAATTTGGAAGCGAGTGTGAAGTATTTTAGGACCCAGTGCGGGACCCATTTAGTGGAAAACAATGCTAAGGTAAAACTAGTCTACCTACACACTGTCGGTGTTATTTTGTATTGGAGGAATTGCCCGTAAGAAGCTGTCGGTCACCAGATTCAAAATCCCATCGCCTGCTTCGGAAGGAAATTTTAATTTACATATATAATTAGTTTTAGAAAAATATGAAATCAAACTGACCCCATTTTTTTCATAGTTTAAATGAAAGAGCGATGTAACTNCATTTTAATTTACATATATAATTAGTTTTAGAAAAATATGAAATCAAACTGACCCCATATTTTTCATAGTTTAAATGAAAGAGATGTAACTCAAATCCTGTATCTATCCCAAAGAGTAAACCCAAGACTTGAGGATGAGGCTCGATCAAATAAACTAATGAATATATGACATCTATTTGGTCTGCAAAACCCTTATATTTGCCGATAAGTTCTCCTATTTAAGATAAAAAATTAAATAGGGTTTATATTAAGCTTGATTTGGAATGCTTACTACGAGGGCAAGACCCTATAGTTAATTACATCTTAAATGACCAAAGTCATTTAAGAAAACTCTCGATAAAAATCAGGAAATATTATCTTCAAGGAGTTTCAAATGGTGGGACTTTTCAATGAGATCGAACGTAGAGGTGTGAAAGGGGATTGGTTCAAATTTGGAACATTTTGTTGCAGAGTCCAAAGGAGGAACTAATGGATGTGATGGATTTAGAGGAGGACCTCAGTGACTTCCCAAGCTATCCTAATGTTTGGCTTCAATTTTGAGGAGACATAATTTAGGTGTTTCATCCTGCTAATTTTATCTGTTAAGGCTTATATTCGTGTGAAACAATCACACAAATAACCTGGAAGATATGAGGATTTAGGGCATGACTAACGACAACCTCAGAATCTTAAGACGAGTAGGGCTTATATTGTATAGCAAGGCTATACAAAGGCCCAAAGATAAGGTGAGGATTTACGTTGCATAAGCAAGCAACCTGGAAGTCCTATGGTTTTTTTGTTTATATCTAAGGAAGGAAGACTGGTTTAGCTGGGAAAGACAGGTTTTGTTGTTGAAGATGGTCGTGTTGCCTACCATGCTAGCTCCAAGCTCGCTACCATGATGGGTTTGAGTTTTTTAGTGTGCCAAGTTATGATGTCAAATCAGGTGTCCCTATGGTTGACGTTCTTTAAATTTTATGGGGGAATGTTAAAGTTGATTAGAGCGACACCGGTTAGGATCCTACGGTTCCCTCGTTCTGACACCACTATTTTCTATTGGAGTCACTTAGTCCAAATAAATTTACTAAACTCAACTTAATGAGTTCTATAATTTCATTTAGACCATGGGAAGCCTCGTTAGCAACCATAGGTTACCTCCTCCAAGGAATTCCCGATTATCCTATAGAGACGTCTTAATTTAGTTGAAGTTGTAGTTTTGTGTGATGTTTGTGATTAAATTTGAGTTGTTTTATATTTTGAATGTTGTGGAGGCGAATTTTATCTTGGTTGATTTTAGTTTTAGTTTTGGTTTTGGTTTTGTGGCTATCCTAATATTTTTAGTTTTCATGCAGGATGGCATCGTTGTTTAGCATGCAAATTTGGAAGTATAAAACTACAGTATGAAGGTATAAAAAAGACAATGCTGTAAAGTGTAAAAGCGTACCTGGCGAGTCTTCTCGTTCCACCACCTGAAACTTAAAAGGCATGTTAAAGCAGTTCATGTAGAGGCAAAAAGTAAGGTTTTGGTAGTTTTCTTAACCCTTTGTCATATCTTAGTGGGTCCTTAGGAGTTTAATTAAGGGTGATTTTGTAAAGCAAAACATGTTAAGTTTAGTAGATCTCTGAGGTATCCAACAGATCTAGAGAAAGAAGCAAGTCCGTGCTATTCTTTCGCAACCTGGTGGAAAATCGTGAGTTCTTTTAAACTTATTATGTTGCTTAATAATTTATCCTGTNTTCTGAGGTATCCAACAGATCTAGAGAAAGAAGCAAGTCCGTGTTATTCTTTCGCAACCTGGTGGAAAATCGTGAGTTCTTTTAAACTTATTATGTTGCTTAATAATTTATCCTGTAAATACCCTTAGTGCTTAGTGAGCATTGATATCTCAATTATCCCTATGAGTAAGGTAATAATCATATGTAATTTAATTTTGAATATTATGTGGGTGAAGACCCTTAAAGAGGCAAGTTGGTGTTATTGGAACACTTAACGAATTTTTTGTCCTAATTGGGCTTGTAGAGTTTAAAAGTTGTTCTAATTTTCAATGATATTTACTTTTCTAATCCTCATTTAAATGAAACTTGATTTAGTCTAAGTCACTACTAAGCCCTTAAGACCTAGGTGAGTGTCTTAATTAGTCTTGAAAAGATTAAGCTTTAGGTGGTCATGATTCATCAAATTCAATTCTAATGACTTTGAAATTTTTATTCTACCTCATTCATAAGTTAATTAAGACATCAGAGGAGAAAATGTAATTTTTGAAAATTTAATTTAATTTATATAATTATTTTCATGCAAAAATAGGATTTTTCAAAGTTTAACTTAACCAAGGTAAGTCCTAATCCCTTGAATTTTTTACTGGAGGTAGACTTAGACCAGAGAAGCCTTTGGAACAAAAGTCATGATTTTTTAAATTTTATTTGAATTTTAAGAATTATTTTAATTTTTGGGGTATTTATTAAATATAAAATGTTTTAAATGGGGAAAATTAAGTTTTATATTTTTGAAAAATCCTCCTGAGGTCAGAGAACTCAGAGGAGAAAATTTTATATTTATCTGAGTTTTATTGTATTTATTGGAATTATTTTTAGTAAAAACCTATTTTAGCCTTTAAAAATTTTTTATAAGCTTTAAAACTCAGTATCTTTATTTAGAAAATCAGGAAAAATATTCTAATTGTTCCTAAGTGTTTAGGAAGTAATTTAGAAGATTTCCATGAATTTAATTAATTGTGTGATTTTTATTGATTTTTAATTATTTAAATATTTAAAATATACTAAAAATCATGTTTTTATTTTAAATACCATTTTATTTTTATTAAATTCCCTTGATCACAAAGAACTCTAAAAACAAGTTTTCATTATTTTTTTATTTATATTTTATTTTTTAAAAATCATTTAAGTGCCAAAAAAAGATATTTAACTGGAAAAATCAATTTAGGCCATCAAATGGACTCAAAATACTTTGAATTTTTTATGGAAAGTTTTATGGATTTTAAACAACAGTGGATATCAAAAATTAAGTCATTTTGTTGTTTGTGTTTTTCAAAATTAATTATATTAGTGATTTAGGGTTTGTAAATATTAGGTGTATTTTGAATGACTTGGCTCATGAGAAATTTTCCTAAAGGCTCTCTGGTCATTATAAACCTTCCAAAATTTTCTTGGATTTTTCCAAGCAACATGCTAATTTTCATGATTATTTTAAGCAATTAATGCACATAAACTTGAAAAATATGATTCTCTGTCTAGGACCTCCTCTGACTTAAAAACAATTAGGGAATGTTCCCTAAGACAGAGGAAACAACATTCTAAAATTTCAAGCCATGGGGATATTACTACATGCATGAAGAATCAAAACATATAAATCAGTGTTTAATTAATTAAAAATAAAATATGCATCAAATGGACTCCAAATCATTTCCACATTGTTCTCCTCTCTTCATTGAGCAACATGGTATTTTACTTTTTTTTTATGATTTTTGTACACCAAGATATGATTTTTTAAAGCTAGGGATCATTTTCTGATTTTTTAAATTCCCTATTTTTCTATTTAAACGTGTGGCACTGACTGTGTCCTAGGCAGCTCCAAAAGTACATGTGGCGCGCTCTGGTTGTACGCTGCCTTCTACGTAGCTGTAGACACCGCCCGCAGTTCATGTAAGGAAATGTTGTCCGGCTCCATCTCCTCCGTCCATCCGATACACGCGCGATCGGACNGAAAGTACATGTGGCGCGCTCTGGTTGTACGCTGCCTTCTACGTAGCTGTAGACACTGCCCGCAGTTCATGTAAGGAAATGTTGTCCGGCTCCATCTCCTCCGTCCATCCGATACACGCGCGATCGGACGACTCCCCGTCATCATCCCCAATAGATGATCTTTTGACCATCCACACTAAAACTCTAAAATCTTAGCATAGACTCAACCAAATCACCTCGGGTTTGATCCTATGGACTCGTCTAAGTTAGACAAACATATCCATACGGTAATCATGGAATTAAATTAAGATTAATTAAATGGAGAATCAAAACAAGATCGAGAGGATGAAAGGCTCAATACCTTTGCTCTGAGAAGGGAAGCTTCGATCATAGAGACTTAGCACGTTCTTTGGGGTCCAAAGAAGCTAGGGACTAAGCCTCTTTCTTTGGTGAAACGTCTATATCCAAGTTCAACTAAGGTCTATTTTAGGTATTGGTCTAGAGCTATACTAGGGGCTCTATGGAAGTGAGATTTGATATGGCTTTAGCTTCCTCAATGTAGTGAAGGTCTGGGTGAGTTTAATTTGATTTTGGTGTAGTTTAGGGGTGTGAAGAGCTTCCTCTATCTCTGGTAAGGTTTTGAGCTAAAAAATTGGGCTCCGGCAAGGGGATTCAAGGCAATGTGGTGGTTGGGTTGCATTGAAGAGTTCTCAAAGAGGCTTTGGGATCAATTTGGGGAGGTATCTTAGAGGAATTTTCAGCTCTCCCTTCATGTCCGTGGAGGGGAGCATTTTATAAAAACGACCTTAGGCTTGCTGTCATGGCAAATTAGGGGGGTGAAATGTGCTGCCCAAGTGGAGGGCAGAGAGGCTCTAAGGTTCAATTTGGATGAGGTGGCCTCTAGGTTTGAATTGGGTTTAATCCCATGGGGGTGGCTCTCGGNGGGGGGGTGAAATGTGCTGCCCAAGTGGAGGGCAGAGAGTCTCTAAGGTTCAATTTGGATGAGGTGGCCTCTAGGTTTGAATTGGGTTTAATCCCATGGGGGTGGCTCTCGGTTTGGCTATTTTTCAGTCACTAGGTTGGCTGGCCAGCCGACCAGGGGAGGTGGCTAGGGAGGTCAGGTGAGCCAGGGGAATATGTCACAGCAACTTATTGTGTATAGGCTTTGTTTTGGAAAAAAACATCATAAGCTTATGCAAATATGGCATGAAATCCTTTAATTTAAGGGGCCTTTGATCCATGGCTTAGTTTAGGTGGTTTTAATAGGTTTAGGTTGGTCACTAGGGTCAAACTAATGGTTGTGGAGTCATTAATTTTGTGATTTTGGGGTAGTTTGGCCATCTTTAGTGCATGGGTTCAATGTGGGTTCAAGCGATCAAAGCTTGGGTTTGGGCTAGGCTAGCCATGTCAAATCACCCAATTAATTAAACAAAATTGTGTAGATTATTTTATGAAGATTTTTGGTGAAGAGCTGAAGTGATTTTGAGTTCAATTGGTGAGTCAATTTGAGGGATTTCTGAAATTTGGTCAATTTGAGCATGTTGGGCTAGACATGGGTCTAGGTTTGGCTAGCCTTTGGCTAAGTACATATTAAATGGTTTAAATGATCAAGGAAGATGTTGTGAATATTTTTCATGAAGGGATGGAGTGGAAATTTTGGGGCTAAGGCCATCAATTTGGTAGATTTTAGGCCAATTTGGGGCAAATTTGGGGCTTTTTGGACTTAGGTTGAAATAAAATGAAATTTAGGCTCCACAAAGGCCAATTGTAGGTAAATTTTGAAGTATGGGGATGTTATGAATGATTTTTAACACAAATTGTGACAAATGGAGCAAGCCATGGGTTCAATTTGGTGGAACCAAGTCATGGGGCCAAAATTAGGGTTTTGATCTAAATCAAAATTGGGTTCAAATGATGGAATAATTGAGCTTGGATTTGTTCTATATTGGTCACATCAATAGTTTATTTGAGTTTATAATTAAAATTATGGTAAATTAAGACCAGTTTGATAAACATTTGGAGTGATTTGGGGAAAATATGGGCCTTTAAAGGGCAATTTGGAGGTTTTTATCAAAGATGGCCAAATTGGCCAAATTGGGTCATGTGATTGTTGAGAAAAATGAAATTGGGAATATTTGGAGGGTTTTGGAAATTTTGAGGATTTTTTGGAATTTTTGGAATTCTGGGGTAAGGAGGGGTATTTTGGTAATTTGCTCAACTTTGGTGATTTTGGNTATCAAAGATGGCCAAATTGGCCAAATTGGGTCATGTGATTGTTGAGAAAAATGAAATTGGGAATATTTGGAGGGTTTTGGAAATTTTGAGGATTTTTTGGAATTTTTGGAATTCTGGGGTAAGGAGGGGTATTTTGGTAATTTGCTCAACTTTGGTGATTTTGGGTGTTTTCAATGTGTTTGAAATGATTTTTGCACCAATTTGGGTATTTTGGGTAGATTTGGGACTTTTTGCCAAATTTGGGGCCTCAAGGGTATCTAAGTAATTTGGGGGAATTTAGGGGCAAATGGATATGTTGGGTATCTTAGTAGAGTTAGAGTGCCAACCACCATCAATAAGCCATAGACCAATTGAAATCCCATTTTGGGTCCTCTATGTAGTGATCTTAGCCAAACCCTAGCCTAGGGCTAATGG